>JAQFZG010001298.1:0-22296 GCA_034695465.1 Entomobrya nicoleti | reverse complement strand
TAAGAGTAGATAAAATTTCCATATATTAGTTTGGAAAATATTGAGAATGTGTTTGCTCACAGAAATATATATATATAATCATAATTTAGGTTTTGATATTAGAATATTACTCTAAATAACTTAAAACTTACATACCTGGATCAAAATATGTTTTTTTATAATGCTATTACGAAGAAGCGTGTGTTATATATGCAATTTAAAATGCTTATATAAGAAATTTTACCTAACCGTGTCTGGGTCAAGTACCCGTGCAATTTATGGTTTTGATTCGGTAATGCAAATATGATAAGTACATTGAAATCTACTCATCGAATACCAGCTTACTAGGTTATAAAAATTACTGGGTATAGATTATATTCAAGATGCTTGCTTGATTATAGCCCTTCTGGCTTCTTCTACAATATATAGTAGAGTGTCGGTAATGACACCTATCCTTATCAATCTGTACTATTGTGTTCTACCAAATCTAAAATGTATCTTCTTTTTATCTCAAATTCCATAATGCACACGAAGAAGAAGCCGTGTGCTTGACAAATCATTGATGATGTGGAAGTATTCTTTCTTTCTTGTATTTACCTTAACCTTGACTCTGTGCACCATACCATAATGCACATTGCCAACATTTACTTACTTCTTGCTTGCAAGCCAACACGGCTGAACGTCTCCTGTAACTTGTAATAATTTGTGTGACCTTTGACTTTTCTTAACTCTACACATAAAATTCGCTAATTGTGATAGAGCATTAAATTCACTTATTTTACTATTCGAAAACCCAAATTACCTGTATTTTTCATATCATTTATTTGTGCAACTGTGTCAGTTTAATTCGCATTATTATACATCATTTATTACTGCTAAGTGTCGGTGGAATTCATGAACAGCGATCATTTTTCCACACATTTAACCATTTCATCAATTAAATTCATTTCGAGTCGCTATCATTAAAAGCGTGGTCCTTCGCATCTTTCTGAACATATTTAACAATCACATCGCAAACATCGACTCAACGAATTGTATTGAATGGATTGTAATGGATATGCTTTTCGTTTGCTTTTGTATCAATTGCGCTGCATATACACATTACTTGAAAACGTCCAAGTATCACGAGTCAAACTAAATAATGACTTACATATAACAACAAATGTCAATACAATTTATTCAAAAAGCTTCTAGCTACAACCGGTATACTTAAAATCACTAATTATCCATTTTTCTTCGTTTCAAATTTTCGTGCATGGTCCTTTTTCGCGGGAAGTTGTTGCTTCTCAGTAATTAACGGTTTTATGATAACCTGCCATTGTCTCAAGTCATATATCCTGCTTTACCGCAACTCGGTGAATAAAACATTGATTGGACAATTTCCATCCCGATCAACCATACAAATTTACAGACAACTCCAAATCTTTGAACGAATTTTCAATCTAATTCTTTCAAGTACATGCTTAATGACAGTTTTTCAGTTAATTGGAACAGTAGTCCAGATTTTTAGTTGGTATTTATTTATCAAGTTACGTAGCACGTTAACTGTACTACAATGGATATTAGTACTTATGATGGGTGGAGATAGTATATTGTTCAGTGGGTTTGTTTTTGGTTTGGCTGCAAAAGTAAACGCATGTTCAATGAAGCAATTGCTCACGTTCAAGGCGAAGAGAAAGGTAAGAAGGAATCGTTGGATGAAGCGGTTTTATGGTAGTTGTCCTCCATTAAAAAACTACGTAAACGTCATACTGTAGCCACCAGTATCATTAATAATTTTGAAATATTTCATTTGCTCGAATATCTGAAAACGTGGTTTTATTAAGTCCTTGATTCCAGATTCAACTTAACCTACAATCGCCGTTTGAAATTTATCATACAAGAAATGCTTCTCATAAATTGTCCAAAACAGAGGATAAGCAAAATAAACTGGCTGATTTGGATTTTCCACAACTTATCGTCGTGTACATAAACGAAGCAAAGTTTTAAGCCATCTTAGTACTCCTTGATTGTCTCCATGAATATTATATACAGAAGAAAATCTTTGGTCTGATTTGCATCGTTGCCTATCTTTTGAATATAGACTTATTCTAATCAATGTTGAACAAATAACCGATCCACCTTGTATTGAATACATTTTTAAAAACCCAGGCTTCCATGTATATGTTTCAATAATTTTAAGTTTTAACAAAATTTTCCATTCAAATTCACTCATCTTGACGTCAAATCTAGTTGATTTATTTACAAATGACAGATGCTGCATTAATGAAACTAGCACATTGGTATCCGTACCAACAAAGGTTCCTTCATCATACCCACTCGAGTCATTGAACAAATGTATCAGAATTTTAGGTAGGTTTGTTGGTTCCGATACTTTTGTCAAATTCGAATACATTGAAGATGTATAAAAGTTTCGCATAAAAATACAAGCATAAAGCCAAAAGGATATTAACAAAATATTAACACGATTTCTTGATATTTGATAATCGTAACCTTGTTCAAAGATGACTCCGATCAGCCACGTCCAGGCTTTATTATGTGTGGGACCTTGGAAAATCTTAAGAGTAGACCAATCAAAACGATACATCCACAAAAATATAACCATACCTTTAACTCAAAAGGTTTTAGAAATTTTTGTAAATTGAAATGGCGGCCGTGCTTGCTTTCCTGTAAACCCAGTACAGTATAAAATTTATAGCCGTCAAATTCCGTTCCATAGGGTTCCACATTTGTTGTCAAGTTGTCCATTTGGTGACGCTTATTTTGACCAAATTTTAGTAAATTGTCGAACAGTTTTGAATCAGTGCAATTTAAAACGCTAAAGACGTTTACGTATAAACAAGTGGAATCCGAATTTCGAAATTTTGTTGCATCGTACCTCTTGAAACAACTTGGATGAGAATTTTCGAATGGATGTTCGAAATGGCTAACTTCTCCCTTTAAATTTTTGTATGTATGTTCCCATATTTGGTTGAGTGCTTTAAGAGAAATTGCTGTTCCAAATTGCGATTGTATGGGCAGCAAACGTATCAAATTGGTATTTGTATCACACGTTCCGCTTTGCTGTCCTTTAAAGCAAATGTAGTATCCTGTATGTATTGAAACCCATTTACCCAATTTGCTTGTTACAATAACAAATAATCTGGTATTAAGCATGGACGGAGGCACGCTAATGTCAAATTTTAAAAATGGTAAAAAATCGAACGTTATGTATGGGATGTTTAAAATTAGAACGTAATATTCAGGGTAAAACATTCTTACACCATATAATTTGCTATGCAAGGATCGAAATGTTATCTGTGGGAATAAAAGTTCCGTCAGTAACGTATCATTTGCCATACGATGAGTTAATCTGTTTGTCATCAAATACAATCTGCAAGAAAAAAAGATTACATGGGATTTTCAAATGACCCGAAGTTGAACTTGTAACCTTCAGGTAATTGGTGGATCGGATATTGAAGTGTGGTAGTGTATTTATTATGGGAAAATATCAAAAGGTCTGAAACACTTTTAAACCCCAAATGTTTCGACTGATTTTTCCGAATTAGAGGCAAAAGCTCTGGAAGTGTTAAGGTACAATTTTGGAAAGCCTGTAAAAAATTGAACTCATGGTTTACTGGTGTGGAACTTCTAAAGCCGTCTGTCTTCAGTGCTGCTGTACATGTATTTATTGTAAATAAAAGCGAATTCATAATGTTAACAAATGTCGACATATTTAACTACAAAAATTTAGTTCAATGCAATGCAACTGCAATGTTCAGTTATTTTTACGTGTGGAGTAATTTGGAATCAAGATTTAGAAAAGAAGAATGTCTGAAGAATGGAATGAATATTATTACATAGATCATTCAAATATTAAAACTTTACGCTTTAAAGTACCTGGAAGTATGTAAGTGTATTTTTTACAATTCCTAAAATTGAAATTTATTTGATGTCGTAATATATGCTAACAAAAATTTAATCTGTTAAAAGGCCCCTTGATCCAAAAATCTAAATGTCACTTGGATTAAGCATGTGAGTAGTTTTGGCGAGTGGTTTGAAATGAGAGAGAAAAATCAAGTTTTGTTCAAGGTGAGGTATTTCAAACTACAAAAAACACATTGTGAGACATCTTACTTGACAAAAAAGCAAACGTATGATATTTTCACGTATAATCATATTCGGAAGGCTTACAGTAGGTTTTGTGGTACAATATAACTCAAGAATATGTAGATATGGTAAACGTAGAAATTGAGTATAAGCACGTTCAATTATAATAATGCGGTTTGGGAAACTTTGTCCGAAATTATTTGAATTTGTATTTTGACAAAATGAATACACAACAGTTGATACAGATTTTCGTTCGGCATTCACAGGTGATGAAATACATTATATTTAACATTCAGAAAGCCTGCATATATTTTCATATTAAAAAAATCCGGTTATGGTTCTTGTTAAATGGCTTCTTAATTTTCATTCCTGACGTCATGTAAGGTGACGCTTGGGTTTTGACTGTCGTCCTTGTTATTGTAAGAAAGTTGTCCTTGAAGTTGCAAGAGGTGGAATACTTGGTGGTTCTGTTTCCGTTGAATACTAGAATAATTTATTGTAAATGGAATGTTCATGGAACATTTATATTTGCAACTGGCATATAAATAGTGCCCTATATTTATAACTAACTTCAAAATAAAACCTTTTATTTTGTAAATTGTATGCTTTCTTCATCAACCCTTCTCGGAAACGTCAAATACTTAATTGTGGTGGCTTATTGCAGTATTTTGAATAAAATTACATGAATTTTCATTCATGGGAGTACAGAAAACCTTGGGATAATGGTATTTAGAAACCTTGGAATCTCAATAGATGCTCAAACTACTTATATTGATAAATGCTTTTGCGTTCTAGTTCGATTTTAAATATTTGCTACAAATTTCAGTCTACTGACACAACAGCTCATAAGCTTGAGAACTATACATACGATTTTTCATAGTTTGAACAGAGTATAATCGTAATTCAAAATGATCAGTAAAACTTTTGCGAGTACATATTGTCATCTTCTTACATTTTCTAATCGTCTTGGTGCTATTCCGTTTGGTATAAACAGACAAACTGGTAGCATTTACGTTGACTTTACGTCCTATTGTCGCGCATTGCATCTTTGGTTATGGCTTATCTGCTACATTGTAGTAGTACTACCAACAAACCTTTATGATTTGAAAAAATCTCGTCAAACTGAACAATTTATATGCACTTTGGTAATATGGAGTGTTGCCCTATTTTATTGCTTTGGTCATAGTGTTTTGGTTTTAAGACCAAATGGAATCACTCAACTATTAAACAGCTTTTTCAGGTTTATTTCAACCTTTGAGCAGCGATTTGGCTGGAAGCAGGATGTAAAGTTGGACAATTTTGTTGAGCGTCTAACCTTCGCCTTATATTGTATTTGTTGCGGAATAGGAATATTAATAGGTGTAGACAGCTTTATTCACTATGACTCTCCAGCAGTTCTTCTTTTTGGAGTAAACGAAATATTCATTTCTTGGCCAATATACGTGTTGGCTTGTGGTTGGTTTAGCTATTATACTTTTCGTATATCAACAACATTAGGATTATTTACGTATAATTTTATAGCTTACTTTGCTTATGTACTGCCAATTATTAAAAATGAATTTCGAATGGGTAGATTAAATTACAAATCAGATCATACATTAAGATCGGATTGTTGTACATTTGTGGTCACTTGGAGATCTATTCAGGTTTTAATAACAATGATAAACAATGACCTAATGTACTATACGTTGCTATGCTTTCAGGCAAATGTCACATGTATTGTAGGATTTACAGTGGTTACCTTAACTTACCACTGGGCTTCGGTGGGAAACATTATGAAGCTTGTTTTGCTCGTAATTATGCTCGTAGTTACGATCATGTTTATTCTGTTCTTAACTTTTACGGGAAAACAACATCAGTGGAGCGAAAGGACAATACGTTCGTGGGAACGAAGGCATTGGTTTACGCTGAAAGAGTGGATGTATGTTGCAAAAGTTAAAAGATCATGTAAAGCGCTTAGTATTGCGGATGGAAACCGATATGTAATTAAACCAATAACTGTACTAACGTTTTGTAGAAGACTTAGCAGTAATACTTGTAGAGCGCTTATTGCATATGAAAAGGTTTTTGCTGATACTTAGGATCAGGTGATGTTTGATAGAAGAACGGTTGTAGCTATTTAAATTGAATTGTTTTGAATAGATTAAGTATTCTTGTTGAGTATATTTCAATACCAGCTTTTCAGTGTGCTACTACTTTCAATTTGTTGAAATGCGTTGAAGAAATGTTTAGAAAACTAACTTTATTAAAAACAGCGAACATAATTTTACTTAGCCAATAATAAATTTACTTATTTTCCAGTGTTACAAAACGCTCGACAACTCTTAGTAATTATATCGTTGGGTTATCTTATAGATTTAAATAGATCAATGATAATTTACAAAGTTTAGTTATTGTTTTAAATATACTTAAATATATACTATTTATTGTATAGTACTTAATATAACATTAATATTTAGTTGATATGGTTTGATGGTGCATTCCTCAGTAATAAAATGTTAGTATTGGCTGATTTTCAATTAAACAAGAGTATTCATCAAACATTTACTGATTGCTCTAGGTAAAATTCGTTGAACAGAAAGCAATAAGTGTGTCAGGAGAAAACAGCCAAAGACCACTGAAGAACAGGTAATCTGCATGATACATGCTCGACCCAAAGGCGATTTCAATTCTAAGGCCCTTGGAACTTGATGACTATCACTCAACTTTGACCATTTAACCGGTTCTTTTAAAAACCGCATATATGTTGCTAAAGTTTGAATTCTTGAAATAATTCCGCTTTCATCGAACCTAGTAAAAATCTCATCTAAAGTAGTCGACAATGGACCATATGTCACATAACCAACACGCATTTCCGGTAAAACATCCTTTGAAGCAGGAATCATGCCGCAGACGTATTGATCCTCAATTATTGCTGCATCTGCCAAGGATAACAATAATGAAAGAGCTGCTGTTGATGAATAAACTTGGGTTCCTTTGCTACCGGTTCCGAGAATTTTCTTAGTTGACATATAATCCAAATCGGATCTTAGGTCACCTCCCTTATTAAAACCAAATTCGGAGGAAACGATTTGTGATATATGCATCACTCCAAAACCTTTTGCTATAGATTTAAGAATTGATGGCGGTGTTGACGATAAAACAAATTTCATCGTGTATTTATCTTCGAATTCTAACTTGAGTCCTAGTTCGGCCAAGTCAACAAGTGAACTTGGCAAGTCAATGAAGAGAAATTCAGTGTTAAATACTGCACCATAAATTGATGATAACCAAATAATCGGAATTAGATATGGAACTATTAGTATTCGACTATGTGACACTGCTAGTGGTTTTCCAATTAGAAGACAAAAAATGTCTACGGCACGACAGCAGCTTTTGCATGCAAAACTATAAATTAATATAACTGCAGCAAGTGCTAACCAAATTCTGTGTTCCAGCACATTCAAGAATTGGTCAAGTTGATTTTTAACAACACGCGTTTCTTCTAAATTCCTACAATACATGATACTCAAAGGTGCTTGCAACACAAGTCTCATTTTTGATCCGGTGGTAAGTCGACTATTTGGTAAAGTAGAAAATTGAATGGGTAGCCAAAACAAGTTTAAATTTTTGCCAGATTCTTCATCGTCTTCATAATATCTTGCAATTTCAAACGAAACATTGATCATGTTTGCCGCAGTTAGCATTCCAGTAATATATCCTGCATAGCAATGACCCATTTTCCGGTAGTACAACTTTCTTTCACTTGAAAAACACATGGGATTATTTAATACTTTACGCACTTGGTATTCGTCAGCCAGGGCTGGATACCAGAACGCAGGGGAACCATTGCCATTCCATTTACGCTTTTGTTGACGAATCTCATATAATGAAATTAAGGAAACTTTTAAAGCACTCACTTTTGTTTTACAAAACTTACAGAAAACTTGGTAACCTGTAGTTTGTGGTGAATATATAAAAAGAAAGGTTATGGGAAAATCATGAAGACTTTGGTAATCCAGCAACTTGTGTTCTATAAGCAAAAGGATAACTGTCTCTGAATGAGCGAAACCGGAGCTTTCGATTGCCAGCGTTGTAGAATTTGCAGTTTTCGTATGCAAATTAATTATGATACAGAATCCAGTTTTGTGTTTATTTGTGTTTCCCACACTGTTCTGCAACGTAAGGTCCTGAACACTTTGCTCATTTATATTTCCATCTGAATCGCTGAGATATATTAAATTTCGAAGGTTAAATAAAATCCGGAGATTAGTAGTTTCACTTTCGCGATTACTTATAATGTTTACCGGCACTTGTTTTTGGAGATCAGAATTGGTTTCAAATATATGAATTAGTGTGCAGGAATTTGGCTTTTCTGTAACATGTGTGCCACAAGATACGACCAGCTGCATAAAATAAATTACGATTTTTACGTAAATATCCATTTTACAGCGTTGATCACTGGTTTATTTTGATTGAATCCTAAAAACATTCATTGGTTCCAACTTACTTTTGTACGTCAAACTACAATGTTGTTTTTGAAATAAACATTTAAAATAATTTTGTTTTTGGGATTCGTAAAATGTACAACATAATGTTAAATGCATAATATATTTGTTTTTGTATTTCAATGTGTGTAAACAAAATTTAATTGTTTTTGCTCAAACTATGTGTTTTGTAACCTTCGCGTGTAGAAACATTACTTTTAAATTAGTGTATTTATTGGTCTGGATACAAGAGTTGCATATTAAGACCTATTCGAATCATCGCAATTGCTGTAATCTAGTCTTATCTCAATCTGGCATAGTTACAACAGTTATTCATTGTCTTTTGTTTATTTATTTACCATGTGGTCTGCTAAATATTACTCAGAACACCGTATCATTAAAAACTTTCTGACACTTTGTTTATTGATAATGTGTTTTTTCATGATTTGGTACTTGACAGGGATATTTAAAGCTTTCCGACAAAATCAGTAGATTTGACAAAATAACGGACCCTTCCTTAAAGAATCATTAGAACATTTTAAATACTTTATTAAATATGAAAACTTTCAGGATACTTTGAATTCATTCCAAACCCCTCAAATAAGCACTGCTATTGGGATAGCGTGTCTCCTTAAAAGCGGTAATTTTCTTTTTGAAAGTTTCGCTTTGTCTTTCCCCCATCATGGCTCTGTATAAAAACAGAAATTGTAAAATATGCAACATAAAATTTAATAAGAGCATTCGTGTTTTCCTCGCCACAAGAAATAACCACTGTCTTGGCTAAATAACAAGAATTATATTAACAAGTTGCTGAATGATATCACAGGATATTTTACAAAAAACTCGTGATATGCATGTGTTGAGTTAACGGGGAAAATAGTTTATTACAATGTGATAAACGCAATTTATTGTGTTCGGCCGAGTTCAATCGTTAATCGTGTTTGAACACAAAAACATGAAAAAATTGAACAAATTTTCTAGGTAGGTTTGTATTTAAATAAGTTCAAAATATTCTAGTGTTTATGCAAAGATACCAAACCCGGACATTACCTAGAAAAATAATCGTTTTAGCATTTATGGCGTCAAATCATCGTGTACTTAACTAGGATGTATTTACACTTCAAATCACTGGTCTCAGGTTTACGTGATAAAGTTTGCGCAAATTTTCACAGGACAAATACCAATACCATTTTAAAAACACACTGTTGCAATAACTGTGCTCGTTGAGTTCGCAAATTGTTTGGTTGTGTCGAAGTTGTAGTGGATGATTGTAATTTGTTTTTTCTTAAACAAACTATTAACCTGCAATATCTTTTTTCTGTAAACAAACAGCTTATTTATCCTTGCGTTTAGTTGGCCATTAAATGATAAAAACAAGTTTGTCTTCCAATCTATAATATGCATGCTTCATATTGATTCTTAGCGCAATTTCTAACAACCTCGTATCGGTATTTAAATGATATCTAAGCTTGAATCTTTAATGGCTAATACAAGCAAATGCATTAATATCTTTAAGAAAAATAAATGAAGCACTTTGACTTGAAAAAGATTCGTTTACGACTTTTGTGATGAACATTCATTAGATAATGCAATTGACCAACATAATCTGTTGTATTTTTGAAAATTCTGATTTGCACAGAAAGATCACCCGTTTTGATGAGTGCCCATTTAGACTTCGTCGTAGTTGGTCGGTGGAAGAAATTCGAATTTCAAAATGTTGCTGGTGTTTTTAAGCGAGCCATTTTAGTGATTTGTTTTCAAACTCATCATGTTATAATATTTTGGAAGAAATATTTTAATAATCAAGTGGTTTACGTTTAGCTGTATTTATACAAGAGCATACTTATAATAAGGATTTTAGTTGGGGTAAAGAAAACAAAACGTATAAAGATTCAACGGCACTATAGCATCATTTTTTTTTAACTTTTCTCGTTAATTTAAATAGAGCTTATTGTCTGTAACTTTTTGCGGAATCGAGACAAGTTATAAAGCTGAACCTGAGCATTTTTAAACCTCAAAATGTAATATGATATAATGTAAAATTTAAAAAAAATACTGTAAACAAATTAAGTGTGTTTTTATTTCATATACCTACAATGTTTGCTATAAATGATAATCCACAATGCATGGACAATAAGCAATATCAAATGAAGGTTATGTAATTTTGTATGGATCGAATACGAATTGCTTGTATTATACTGCACTGGGTTTTATAACAAATCTATGTAATTTGTATATCATATTACTTAATTCTTGCTCATTATACTGGATACAAATCGAATTCTTTTCACAAGCTTTCAAAACTTTACATTGAAAAAGTAGCACATACACATGTTACTTATACCAATTGATGACTTCCTGTAGTGCGGTTTCTGCATGTCAATCAATGAAAACCATACTGTTAGGCTTTTAGTAATATAAAAATTCATCACAGTGCTATAATATTTGTACTATTTATCAATTCCTGTTGGTCGGCAAAGGAAGCCGCAAATTAGCACAAATTGCAATGAAACATCTCACACAAAAAAAATCCTAAAAGCAATTTACAATATTGGTGTGCATATTCATATGGATATTGGTATTCAGCAAATCGAACTACTCATATCCCAAAAGTTAATATTATTTCTTCACTATTCTATTGTACGAAAAATTGCACAAGTACTTGACATAGTTCAAAATATAATTAATTCAAATACTTAAATAAACTGAAATAAACACTCAGGACTAGTTAAATCTCTAGTAAAATGTTTAACAATTATATTCATGTCTTCCTTCTGACATTCTCCTTTTCAGAATTAAAACAAGCAGGATCCCAGGTTTGTCAAGAAACATTACACGTTTTATTGTCCTTGAAGAAATATACACTACTGAATTAACTAATTTTAGGATTGGTTAATATTATTATCAGGTATGCGATCAAAGTGTTTCATCACTCAGCCGTCAACATGTTGGTGTATTTCTCACCCCATTCCTACGAGAAGAATCTCTCCTCGATGGTGGCAATGACCTAATTCCATTAGTGGAACAAATATTCTCCAGATTCTCTAAAATTATGGTTCAACCCTTGGACGCCAAGTCAACTAACGACCAACGAAAAAACATACCAGTTGCAGTAGCAAAATTCAATGCTATGAAGTCCGAAGAAGCCAAACGATTTTCACCGATACAAGTCATCTTAGAATTTAAAATGCCCGATATTAACATTTTGCTTCAATCTCAATCAGGTCAACAAATAAAAACTTCACTCGACGTTGTTTTACACGCAGCCAATAAAGCCAATGAAATTTACCCTCAAACAGTTTATCAACTTTGTTTTCTGTACCATGAGTTAAGTTGGTCAACAATTGGAAACCTAAATTATCTTTTGGAGTTTGCACGAACTAAGTTAAGCAACGCAAGTATTCCATATAAGTTGGGTGCAACATTACAGCTTAAGGATTGTGAAGAGGATTATATTCAGCCAGTTATAGCTAACTTAGATTTTGTCTTCTTTTCCGCCTTTCCAAATTCTCATAAAGAAAACGTCAACGTTACCGTAGAATTTGAAAATCTTCACAGAAGTCTAAAAGGCTGCGTGAAAAAACTAGGGGAGAAGATTAGTCTAGGCTTCCATTCGACTTGGAGCGACACAATTTGGAATAGAGAGACAAATGTATCAAATTTGGTACAATTTTGGAATCTTATGAACAATTTTGCTGTGAGAACAAACACAACAGTGATATTTTTCGAGGCTTTTGACAATCCATTTCGAGAAACTCAACAAGAAGGAAAGTTTGGATATAATGGATGGTGGAAATTAAAACCTAATAAAAAATATGCAAGTACGGCATATTTTGTGTTTGAGGAAAAATGCTTTTCAAACTATACTATTTCTACAAAACGACAAGAAAATAAAAATGAATTAATAAGTGACAGCGTAATAATTTTAGGCACTGTGGAAATAATTGTTGTATCGATAGGAGTCACTGGAATATTAATTGGTATGGTTTCACTTGTCAGTGTGCTAATTTATAGAAAACTTTGGAAAAAGGCGGAGTCTATTTTAAGTAAACAAGAAGAACGGGATTTTTTCGAAGGGAATAAGAACACAAATAAGGATGAAAGTCATGCCCTAAATGTCACCAATGGACTGCCGTATGATGTTGGTTATGAACTATCAAGGGATATGTTTACGTTAGGTTGGTTGTACACTTCAAATTAATGCCAAATAATCGAATATATTCAAATCAAAATTGTTATGATTTTTTATTTATTTTTTAGATGAGACTGAATTATTAGGAATCGGAGCTTTTGGCACGGTATGCCTGGCAAAAGTTTTCAAAAATGGGATAGAGCAGACCACAGCAGTTAAAAAAGCACAAGCGTCTTCAGTTTCATTAAAATCTTTAATGTGTGAAATTAAAGTACTATCATATCTGGGCAATCACGAGAATATAGTTCGAATTGTTGGTGCTTACACAGCAGAGTTCAATAAAGGTTCGATATTTGTCTGTGTTTGTAATTTATTTTCTAATGTTTTAAACGGCTATATATATTTACTTGTAATTAAATAGGGGTGATGTATTTGTTCATGGAGCTGTGTAGCGTAGGATCACTTGAAAAGTTTTTAAGAAAGTTAGGAAAAAATGAATTGGACAAGGAAGCTGTTGAATATTTGGACTTAAGCGGGTAAAATGAAACATAAAATCTAATTTATTAAATTTGTCATTTATTATTTAAAAGAAATATTTTATATGTAGATTTGACATTACACGATCAACAGACAATGAATACAATTCAATTTCAACAAACAGCAATTTCATAAGTGATTACTTACGTCAATGGTGTCAAAATATTGTACATGCAATGGAATACCTTGCATTGAAACATGTCGTTCATGGAGATCTAGCCACGAGAAATATTCTGCTTTGCAGAAATCTAAATGCAAAACTTTGCGATTTTGGGTTGTCAAGACGAATGTATGAGTATACAAGTTATCTTAAGTCCAATGTAGAGCCACTACCATGGCGTTGGATGGCTCCGGAATCCCTCTTACATTGGGAGTTTAATGAGAAGACTGATGTTTGGGCATTTGGTATTACAGTGTGGGAAATTAGTACATTTGGTAAATAATGTTTTGATAAATTTAATAAAAAGTTGCATTGTAAAATAAACGGATATGTTTTTTTTAATCAAGGTGGAGTTCCGTATGCGGGATTGCAGTGGAGTGTAGATTTTGTATCGAAATTGGAAAATGGAATGCGGCTTAGCGAACCCAAAAATAGCATACCAGGCTTGTATGTAAAAAAAAAAATTATTAAAGTTTTTTATATTTTATTTTCAACTATTTCAAGTGAGCAAGGTCAACATAATTTGTTTAGCTACCAGCTGATGAAAGAGTGCTGGGAACTTAATCCAACATCTCGACCAACCTTTTCACAATTATCCACAAAGCTGAGCTACGTAATTGTTCTATAGAACTTGTCAACCACAACAAATTAATTTTCCTGAGAAATACCGCAATTCACGATAACAACGAACTAAATGGAATTCTATTTTTAGCAACCAATAAAATAATGTTTTAAAACTAACCTATTTCCTATATTTCTATTATTAAAAAAGAAGCCAAAATTTTATACCATGTTCATATATGTATACTTGATTTTCACATTAGCTGAAAATAGACTCAACTAATTATTGAGACACAAACCACATCCTTTGCACTCTACTAACGTCACAAATTATTTATACCATTTGCATGATTCGTGAGCCAACTAATCATAAAATTACATAACTTTCCTTATATTACTTTCGTCAAATAGTTTTACTGGTAAAATAATCTGACATCAGTTGTCTGTCTGTACATTTCTTGAACTTGTGAAAAAATAGTTTATTTTATTACATGCGTTTCATAAAAGCGCATCAGTCATGAATAACTCTAAAATAACAGGCTTGCCAATTCCGGCATGCCTTTTATTAGATCTACCTGATAATAGAATTGATTGTTCGTTTCCCAGTGAAACTGAATGTGTACGTTGTCGATTTCTAGGAAGATTTTTTACTGGTGAGGGAGTCGACGACTATGGTTCCCCTGGCCATATTATATGCATTATACTTTGGCTAGTTACCATTCTAGTTGGAGTTTGTGGAGCATTTGGAAATATTTTGATTATAACAATTTTACAACGTCGACGAAGATCAAATACCTTATCTTTCGACTTGTTTCTCAAGGCTTTAGCTGTGTTTGATTTTATCTGTTGCATTTGCTGTGCTATAGTTAACTCAGCAGTTGTAATTTATTACGGTATGTCAATTACATTTAAACATGCGTATTAATAATTCCACAATAAGTAATTAATCTAATTTATATTTTTTGATTTCAGAAAATTTAAGTCGTGGCGTTGGAACCCTTTACTTCTATTGGCTAGCCGGCCACACCTCCCTTTTCGCCAAATCACTGTCCTCCTTCCTAACCGTTACCATTACAATTGAACGCTATACAGCAATAGCCTTCATGTCAAGTAGTAGCCAAAAGTGGGTAAATCATCGGAGAACCTATGGATTAATTCTTGGAGTGTTTTTATTTTCTCTTATGTTGGCTATACCACGATATACAAGCATCAGAATTGGTGAAAATACAGCCATTGGAAAAACAATTAATGCTACAAAAGATGTGGACTATATAATTTTTACGTCAAGTTTATTTAAACTTTGGTATGTGACCATGAAAGGATTTTTTAATCAGATTGATTTTTGGCTACCTTTGCCACTGTTGCTGTTATTTAATGGGTTGGTTTACATGCATGTAAGTCAAATATAGCAAAAAATACATAATATATTTTATGTTTCTAATGAGCAATTTTTAATATTGATTTTTTTTCTTAATTTTTAGATACTAAATTATTCCAAACGACGTCAAGAACTGAACATGGGCCAACGGAAGGAAATTCGTGCGGTCAAAATGTTTTTTCCTGTGGTCATCGTCCTTTTCCTGTGCAACATCGAGCCAATAGTTCATTACGCATTTATTGTGAGTGGAACGGCATACCGCGAACTGGACATGGGAATGCGTTTATCATTTGCTTTCAACTCGGCAGTGAATCTACCCATTTACTATTACAGAGGCACGGGATTTAGACAAGAGACGAGAGCTGCACTTGTTGAAATGTTTCCTGGTTTGGATAAATGGTTGAAGAAGAGTGCAATAACCGATAGCAGTGGTCAACAAAACACAAATACGTCAGCAAATGAAACCAGTATGACAGTAATGCCTGTTGTTAAACAAAGTAATGGTGAAGCTGCATAGTTATTTTGTTAAGGGTTTAGAAGTACACAAAAGCATTTTGAAACTATAAACTATTATGGAAAACTAAAATTGAATTAAAAAGCAGGATAAACTCAAAACATCAATACAACTTGATTGGCTAGTAATTACACGTTTATATTTTAGTTCGAAAAAAGTAGCTCAGGCTCAGATTACTGTAAATTGTAAAGTTAAGTAAATATAAACATGATATTGTATAATTATGCAATTTTATTATTTTGGGTCATTCTAAAAGTAAATAAACTTTAATTTGACTAAAAATGTGGAATATATAATTTTAATGTTAATTGAATATGTTATTTATGCTTTACCTTTTTCATTTAAATTCTAACCAACAAATTGCAATTTTTTTGTAAAATGCTTTCGCTTTTCAAATAATTTGTATGGTATAAATTAAGTCGGTTACGACCCACAAACAAGTTCATGGAATTTCATCACAATTTGCAACGCGTGTTATCCGAACATGTTGACATAACTTCCTACTTTGAGCATGCACTTAAATAACTCGTGGACAAATACAATTGAATAAGTCTTCAGAAGGACTTTTGCTAATGTAACAATTAATTTTCCATGTTTAACCTCACAACAGTCATAAATTTATAGCCGATTTTTGGTGGTTTTTAAATTTCTAATTTGCCATTCATGGAATTTTTGTTTACATTAAATTTATAAATAGACATATATCCATAAGCATTATATATGGCGCTTAGCATTTATTTCTGCTGAAGTTACTAATACATAGTACTTTAAATTGGTCTGAAAGAACTCGCACTACAAAAATGGCTACTCCACTATACTGGAAAGCTTGGGAAATCAGCAACGAGTTTTATTATTCCCTTTTACGATATCCCTTCATTGCTGTATACGATACCAAACGACAAGTATTTGTGGTTCAAAAGAACCAAATCAAATTGATTCCATGGTATCTAAGTGTAATATCATTGACAGTAATGATACTTTCAATACTAATTGTTATAGCTGAAGCCATCCTTTTTCGGAAACACATTCTTGCACAGTCCATTTTAATGTTATACGTGTTTGGCTTTGGTGCTGGTGGACTTGCAGTGCTTATAATGATTATAATAATTCCGTGGATAGAAATAGTTTGCTGTCAATACTGGAACCATTTAATTCTATTCGAGAAAAAATTGCTTAACAATTCTCGATGCACTGATTCATTACATTGTCTACTTACAAAAGGTATAAATATATTTGTTATTTACCATCCAATTTTTTCTGAACCGACGAACTAGTACTACAATTCTATTTTTAAATGTTTTCAGAATTGGTAAAAATTTGGAAAGGGGAGCAGCACGACAAATGTGGACTGTGTTTGATTGGAATCGTCGTAATATTAATTTTAGCTGGGATAACTATTCCACCTTTAGCACTTATAATGGGTCTCGATCCATTACACAAGTTAGTAGAAATTAACTTTCCAGAAATGATGGCAAGTTCTTCTACAATGTTGATTATTTTTATTATACGAGGCATTTGGGCGGTATGGTGTGCATTAGAAGCCACTAGAATATATGTGCTTATTGCTTTACCCACAATGACCATTTGTAATATTAACCTGCGAATATTAGATGTACTGCGAATGAAATCTATTAACAATCAAACCTTATTCTTATTTCACCAGCTTCATTGTATCAATCAAATTATAGCACCGATTCTAAGAGTCGTTGCTGGGACGCTAATAGGATTTTTTATGTTTGTGTTTGGCAACTGGTTGGTTATTTCTGGATGGGGTGTTTTCCCAATGGAGTTATACTTGGTGATTTGTGGAGTACTTATGATTTGTTACTTTATATTGTTTCAAACTGTACCTTTGGCTGCCAAGTGCAATGAGGTTAGCTGTGATTTAATTGTAGGATGGAAGAAAGAGTTGGGGAAGAATGTAGGGTTTAAGAGATATTGGGTGAAGACGATTAGAGCACAACGGCCAATTGCTTTCTACTATGCTTTAACAAAGTTTGAGAGGAGCACTAAAATTAATTATTATTCTGCTATTGTCGATTGCACTATAAATGCTTTACTATTAATGTAGGTTGACTATGCAATGATTGATTTATAGAATGAATTTTAATTGCTGCACTTTTACATAAACAAACATTTATTCTGCAAAATTACTGACTTTCACTTGTTCAACTATTTTTATGTTTAAAATTGGTTCGTTTATTGTCTCCATAAGTGGCCATGGAATATCAATAATGATAATATGTTAATGAAGGGCTTGACGAATAATAATACATTAATAATACAAAATTATAGCGTGTGTTAACAGGCAAATATTCTTCATTCTTTCAGCAAATGGTTGGAAAAAACCATGACCATGAACCGCTAAAATTGCATGGCAATTCTGAATGCTCTTTTGCTGAAGTAGCAAATTGATTAGGCACTGTTAGACTCATTTTTAGACGATGAGACAACAGATGCCATTAGACTTGTATTTTAGGTCAATACTTGGGTGCATTCAATGCACCAATAAGTATATTTTATTCCTCTAATCCAAAACAAACTTAATAAACCATCATTGTATTTAAACGCGTACCGTTTTCTTTTTGGTTGGTTTTTTACGGAATATTTATTGGATCAAATACGGTCCCCGGAAATGTCTATAACTTGGCTGTCAATGGATTATTATATAATACATACTGATACATTACCTTATATTTACATACGCCATGGACAAATAAAATTACATACAGAAGCAACTTTCGACTTCTGAATGACATTTTGATATTTAGAAGTTAAAATAATTTATTTGACCATGGTAAAAGATTTTGCAACATGCATAAAATTGGAATCCTTTGGTTCTTGACTTTGAATGTAAATAAGACTATTGATGTACTATTTTTCATCAATGTGTACATGTTATTATGAATGAATTTTAAAAATTCCTTCGTTTTTGCACAATATAAACTTATTACACAAAATATAGCTTTTACTTTTCAAGGATTTTTTGATTTCGTAATATGGTCGATTATGGCCCTTAAAAATGTTCATGGCTTAGATGTCCATGGAACGTTATGACATTTTATAATTATAACGAGTCCACGGACGCATCCAGACATATAAATTCCCTTTTTATTTATTAAGCACTTATATAACTCATGGGCAAATAAAATTGCATACTAATGAAAAAGCGTGCATGAATATATCAGTTGGTTTTTATAACTTCTTTACTTCAATTCTCAATTTTACATAAACATTTACAACACCGAACCATATTGTATTTTATTTACCTTTCCGATTTTCAATCTGGCATACCAAACTTAGTTCAGAATTTATCTGACAATTCTATTTATTTTAAATTTAAACTGTTCAAACAAACCCTAATTTAAATACATCAACTTGCTTAAATTTACACTCTATACTTAACACCTCTACAATGGCTACTCCACTATATTGGAAAGCTTGGGATATGACCAACAAGTTTTATGGTCTTGTACTTCCATATCCTTTCATTAATGCAATGAATATTCAAAAGCAAATTTTCACTATGCAAAAGAACCAAACAAAACTGATTCCTTGGTACCTGAGCATTTTTTCACTAATTTTGATGCTACTCTTTGTACTTGCTGTAATAGCTGAAGTCATGCTTTTCCAGACACGAATATTATCACAGTCAATACTAACGTTGAACATTTTCTTTCTTGGTGCTATTGGACTTGCGGTAATTCTAATGGTAATTATAATTCCATGTGTAGAAACAATATGTTGTCAATACTGGAACCGGTTGGTTTACTTCGAAAAGAAATTGCTTAGTAATCGAACTCCTTGCAACGATCCAATAATTGCCCTCGTTGCAGCCGGTATATAAAACTAAACAGTTAAATATTTTAAGTGGTTAAATGTTAATTAAAATTCATTAAAATATTATGCATTTTTCTAGAGTTTGCAAAAATCTTGAAACGAGAGCACCACGACAAATGTGGACTGATGTTGATTGGACTCGTAGTAATATTAATTCTCGCTGGATTAACTGTCCCACTAGTGGCTATATTTATGAGACTAGATCCATTATATATGTTAATTAATTTGCATTATCCGAATATGCTGACAAACATTTCTACACAATTAGTGGTATTTGTTGGGCGAGCTATTTGGGCAGCGTGGTGTGCCTTAGAAGCAACAAGAATATACATTATTGTTGGCATACCTACAATGACCGTTTGTAACATTTATTTAGGAATTCTAGAAGCCCTTATGAAAAGACCCTTAAATGATACAACGTTAATATTATTTCACCAGTTTCACATTATTAATCAAGTTATCACACCAATTGTCAAGTCTATTGCTGGTGCGCTTATGGGAGTAGGATTCTTTATGTTTGTGTTTGGTAATACGTTGGTAATTGCTGGATGGGGTATTTTCCCGATGGAATTGTATTTGGTGGTTTTTGGTGTTCTCACCATTTGCTACTTTATACTGTTTCAAACTGTTCCATTAGCTGCTAAATGTAATGAAGTAAGCTGTCATCTTATTTTGCAATGGAAACAAGTGTTGGGAAATTACAATGGCTTTAAAAAGTATTGGATAAAAATTGTCAAAGCGCAGCGCCCAATTGCTTTGTACTACGGCTTGACAAAGTTTGAGAGGAGTACTCAAATCAATTATTATTCTAATATAATTGACTGTACAATAAATGTCTTACTGGTTCAGTAAGATGGGTATTTAAGAATATGTCAAATATTAAGTCACTTTACTATAATTAAATTTTCTAGAACCAAGAAAAATATTTTCATGTCACGAACCAAATTCGTATAAATTCGCGTGCGTTATCATATGCTGGCATCGTCTGCTATTAAATTTCACAAAATTATAATTAAAATTATATAATGGTAATGTAATAATATTACTGTGTAATAAATATATGTATATTATCAACAAGGAATTTAGCAGCACGTGTATTAATATTAATTATTTACATTCGTATTGTCATCCTAAAGTCGATAAAATACGTGTTATTATTTTTCAAACTATGGCAGTGCTACAACAATTTTGCTTCCAAAATTCATACTTAGTTTCGTTTTTAACACCAACACAAAACTTCTTTGAAGAACAAACCTAATAAATGATGGAGATCGTTGTCGGTCCATTTTATGAAACCTCCCAACTTGTACAGATACAGGACGACAACTTCGTATGAACTTACGAGTAAATTTAATCTGATTCCATGACTTCATTTTGTTTAAAATTCTTCCAGAAAGTAGCATAGACTTACTACCCATATCCAAAACTAAGCAGCATAAAATAGATAAGACAACCAACAAAAGGATAATACCCACAACACAGTATTTCGGAAGTTGATTGTAACAAACCATCAATGCGTAACACATTGCAATTAAATCTAAACCTCCCATAAACTCTATTATTGGCCAGAAGTACCCTTGAAAGCACTGGTTGACTAAAACCACTACTATTTGAATTTGGCGAAACTCGTAGCAAATCCTTTGTTGTTGTTCACTAGCTCTTGTTGCACGGTAGCCTTGAGCCAAAGCACTAAAATAATAAACACTCAAATTTTATATCATTACAAATATATATTTTTATAATTTTAAAAACTCACAGTATGAAATTTAGAATATTGGCAACTTCGCTTAAGGTTACTAAGGCCACCGAGGTCACTACGGTAGCCATTGCTGAAACAGGTAGCATAAATGTCAACTGTAAAAAGTAATTTAAAAATCGAAACCATTCTGATGAACACTCCAAATTCAATAATCGAGCTAGAACACCTTTGTGTAAACAAGGTACGAACAATGCTATGCCTGGACTGATTAGGGAATAAAATACAAGCATTCCTATTGTGCATGAATATAGCGAAAAAATAAAAACTCTTTTGGAAGTTTTTTTAAGATGTGATGTTCGGAAAGAAATAAAGTAGTTCAGCAGTAATGAGATTTCGGATGCATTTGTTTGGAATACGTAGACAGATATAATTACACCCGCTTTGACAAGCAAAATGTAAAAATGATAAAAACCTGGTATTATGTTTTTTGTTTTCGATACAGGTAAAACGTGAGTGAACTCAAGTAGTGTGATGAAACAAGAACATATATGCAGGATCCACCAAAATTTTCCAACTGTGTTATATTTAAATTGATGTTTTACAACGATTATGCGGTTTTGTAAAATCCTATATGGGAGCAAACGCAGTTTTGACCCACAAAGCCATAAACTAAATTGAACAATTGATATTGCCGTCTTAATTGACATTTTGAAGATATATTTCGATTTTTTTCAGGTCACGCAAACTCTTTGCTAATCACAAACACACTGGTTGTTTCTAAGCTTTAACCTGAATCTAAAAAAACTTTCTTAATGAGTCGTTTGGAAAAATAACTTCTTCTTATTCAAAATACTTGTAAAACAAATGTAGTGGAAGTTGGCCCCCGCCCCCATGGAAGTTGGCCCCCAGCCCCCAAAAAGTGGAAGTTGGCCCCCAGCCCC
>JAQFZG010001297.1:0-22297 GCA_034695465.1 Entomobrya nicoleti | reverse complement strand
TATGGTCGTCTTGTTTCTTACTTTTTAGCGGACTTCTGCAGATATGTTCTTTTAAATACTTTTTTTGGGTTCGTTTTTTATACTTACGTTCATAAAAAACTGACGTGAGTGATATATGCAGGGGTTCTTCATAAAAATGCACGAAGAAGATAAAGCAATAGTGGCATGCACGATAATATGAATAAATAATAGTGAGAATACATAAAAAATGGTTCTAATTTATGAAGATTATTGTGTATGTAATAAACTGCCAGGTTCTTTGCAGATGTGCAATAAAAAAATCTTGAAAAGTTATGAAAAAAATATAGCGCAATCTTTTGTACGTTTTGTTTCAAAGGGAAAAGGTAATAATGTAATGTTGAAAAGATGCGGTTTGTGTGTTACGCAGCAGTAGTGGTAAAATTGGCATTGTGGGAGGATATTTTTTCCTGAATCACTGTTGCTGGGTAAAAGTGAACAGATAAAATATACATAAGACCAGCCCCATTTACAGATGAGTGAAGTAAAGTGCCGACTGCCGACATCCAGGCTCCTACAAAATGACGTATTTTGTTTATGCAGCAGTCATAAGTAGTCAAAAATTGCAATTACAACGTGAAATGGAATGGTCATTCCGACAGTTCATGGTGATGTTTATGATGAGTTGATGATATTATGTTGACTTGTGATGTGCATTATATATCCATTAGACAACAGAAAACACAATTGTTATTTTTTTTATCAGGGTTGCGATTTGGTGTAGTATGATACTGATGGATGAGATGAGAATGATAAATGATCAGCGTTTATGTGGATGTTTAGTAAATAGGCTTTAATGCGAAGATGTAAAATGCATTTTTGTTGTAAATTGCGAAACTGGGAAAGTAGTCGAGTCGAAAAAATGCACTTGACCAAAATACTGCATTCCATTCTGAAATAAAATGGTTTCATAATTCATAATAGAGGCTGGGAAAGGTTGAAGTATTATTGTAGACAGCTTTTAATTGTGCAAAACTGATTATATAAATGTTTATCAGATTTTTTTATAGTACGTGTTATCATGAATCATACCAATATGTTCGATATATTTATCCCATGACTTGGCTGATGTGTTTGGAAACTTTGTTGTGGAGGAAAGGTAAATAAGTTATTTCCACAACGAATCATTTTCTTTCTCTTGTTTTTCTTTGCCAACTAATAGCTTTATTTTGGGTTAGTAAGTTAACCAATAAGTACTAAAGTATTGTCTTATTGGCTGACTGGAGCCATACTGTCAGTTGATATTGACATAATGATCTGTGTGGTGAAATGAGAGATGATAAATATTATTGATAGTCTACACGAGAATTCTGTGGCTATTGGATTTCGCGAATTGCCAAAAAAATCTCTGTTAATGAATTCATCAGGATGCCTGAATCTAACTGAATGAGCGATTTGTGAATGACAGGAAATATAATCTTATTGAAATTCTTAAAATAAGTATTATCAAGTGGAAGCTGTTGTCACAACAGTATTTTTAGTGAGATACCCATTCTTGGTAATGATTAAATTAGGTGTTAGCTACGTTATTAATCATATGCAACGTTATGAATGAAATCTGGTTAAAACTGGCTTAAAATTGTAAAAAAATATATACAGCAATGGCAGCAGATGGAAAAAAGTAAATGTGCATAATCTAATTATGTTTATGTTTGATGGATGTTTATGATATGTAAAGTCCTTGCTTTGATGATGATGCGCTAATCGTAATTTGGTTAAGCATTTAATATTCAGATTCAGGGTACATTTCCATTAGTTCTAATACTGATCTGTTGTTTAGCTTTTAGCTCTTTCCCTCAGTAATAATAACTTTCTTTTAAAGTGATTCGTTGGTTGCTGAGATTAGATTACTCGTTCGTTTTTGTAATCATGATGATCATCTTAATACCAGCATTAAAATTACGACTGTTTACAAAAAGTGGGACAAGGAAAAGTGCATGGACAAGTCACAAGTGGAGAACAGAGGCGTCGACACAACAAAATATTTTTTTTCTTGTGACTCTTGGTTGACTTGTGAATTTTCATAAAAGAAAGAACGCGACACTACCGACGACGCGACAAAAATGCTATTTTAGGTGTCGCCAGTGCAGTAGTAAAAGGCATCGGCATTCATAATAGAATGTGAAAACATTGGCATTCATGATCCTTTTCTTGTAAAATGTAATGACCGTGTAATCCTCATAAAATTTGAAGTTGTAACATTACTGTGCACTTACGTATTTGGAACAAAGTGCGTACAAACAAAACAGTCGTGTCGTGTCATATCATTTTCACCATCACATCATCGAGGTATTAACATCTTCGTGTGGGATCCTTTTTGGCGTAGTCCTGCTTGGTGGTATAAAAAGAATAAAGAAATACATAAACAGAGGATTTTAGTAATGCTGTTTAATATTACGGCAAGGTATAAAAAATATCATTCATTGTGGTATTTGATGAGAAAAAATGAGCAGCTTCATTGGAAAAACTGATTCTGTGGGAAAGTATGCACCTATTTTTTGTGCATATTTTGTTGGTGACCTGTGCACTTGAAATCGATTTGAAAATTTATGGGATCAAATTTCTTGTGAAAAACTGGCTTTTGTTAATTTCTTTCCGCCACCAAAATTTTCGGCTTTGTAAAAATTTGACATTTGTGATTGTACAAAATGAGTTCAATAAAAGTTATCTTTCATTCATTCTATTTATGATACAATCGGAATGATGAGCATGACAAATGATACATTCATGAGGATCAACCAACACTTTATTGTTCTCCGATATAATAATGACCCTAACAACATATTAAGCCGCAGGGGCGATACATTACTTAAATGCTTGTCGGGCATTCCGAACTTTAGACTGAGAACTGTAGACACCATTCTCTACAAATTTTATTACGTGTTCAAAAATTGAATAGCAATAACAGCATGATAAGGTAATAAAAATTCCTTTCGAGTTATGTGATGCGATTTGAAGATTTTTAGTATTGTTATTTGGTAAAGGTGCTAATTGGATTTGTGTAATGGAGCATGGGAAACACCGGGTAAAACCCTTAAATGTTTCTCTTTCTCTTTATCACAACTTTTGATTGGATTTTGTTGATATTCTGATTGAAGCAATGTTGTACAAAAATGGTTACATGAGTACCGGGACTTTTGACTTTTCTAAGTCACATGCAAATTAGTAATAGGATACGGGCTGTAAATCACATGCAAGTAATCCAACCAGAAATTGAATAAACTATTAAAATGTCGGAGATTTTCTTGTTTAATTCAACATACAAATTACTCTCACCTCTGAAAAATTAATCTCTTATGCTTCTCCTACAGAGCAAACATAGTTAGTATTCGTGCATATCTTTTCTTATAACTTTGTGATATTTGGGTTGGTGCTGTGCTTTTTTAACGTTTGAAATTGCACCCATTTCATTATTATTGCAAACAGCAAGAATGAATTACCTGAAATCAAAATGAGTGATTGCTTTTGTGAAAATATTTTATTCTCTTTAGTTGATTTATTCTTTTCAGATCGTTATCGTTTTTACAATTTTCAGGTTGGGTAGTGTGTGTGATGTGTATACACCTCTGCAGCAGTCGGTGAAGTGCCGTGTCGCAACAAGACAAGTATATACAACTTTTAAACCTTTTAAGCATTCCTTGTAACACTGCACTTCTGGTTTGAAAACTACAGACTAGATTTTCGTTTGACGTTTTCGCTGAAAAATTGATTTAATCAAAAAGAAAATAGTTAAATAGTGTATCTTTCATGGAAATCTTTAGTAGGGAATGTAGAAATTTTAAAACATACATAAGTGTGTTGTGTTGCGCTTTGCTTGTGGCATTTTTGTGAAAGGATCGATCGACAAGGTTGATTATGAGTAGTTTTCATGATGACAAGCATAAAGGAAAAAATCTTTGAAAATATCGGCAAAATGTTTATGTGTAAGAAGCATAATGGGAAGACAGGACCTTAAAAAGTAATTTATTTTTTTAGAAATCATATACATACCTACTCTGCTATTACAGTAGTTTGCTCATTAGATTAGTAGAAGTGTACATATAGGTAGATTGGGTAATCATTAGCATTTTTTTACAGTCAGGTAAACCATCTCTCTATAAAATCTGAAGAAAGCGGTAATGAGACAAGCAGTAGAAAAAGGGACAAGGATAATATAGAAATTAAGATGGTGGGTATTCAATTGTAAATGGTTTTCTATTCACTATTCAACCAGCCAGCAAAACCACCGCGAACATTTTCCCTTGCCATAATCATGAATATATTTTGTACGTGACGTGTTTTATGTCAAACAGAACTGTAAATTGGAATGGTGTATTATTATCTAGCCATGGGCAGTGCGAGTGTATAGTTTATGTATTATGTATTGTGAGAACATAAAGAATAAGGTTGATTTTCATCTTGCTTTATAGTCAACAGAAATGTTTTTAGT
This sequence comes from Entomobrya nicoleti, assembly GCA_034695465.1. Classification (NCBI taxonomy): domain Eukaryota; kingdom Metazoa; phylum Arthropoda; class Collembola; order Entomobryomorpha; family Entomobryidae; genus Entomobrya; species Entomobrya nicoleti. Next base: position 17,850 of record JAQFZG010001297.1, on the reverse strand, counting down.
GAAAGAATTACAACCGGACAGGTCTCGAACAACGTAAGTTAAGTTACAAAGTAGCGAAAGCAACTTGGTACAACTGTGCAATGTCTGTTGTATTTCTACTATCTGTAAACTTAACTGTTCTGTCAAATGGGACAATATATTTTTAAAGTGTACTAGTAGTAGGCTGGATTACTTACTTATCTACATCTGTTTGCCGTCATCACTATCATATATATTCTAAATATTCGCCTATTTTGTAAACTGATTAATCTTGGAAATCGAATCCAGTTACTCATATGTTTACCCCGACGAATAGCAAATACCTGTTTCATGACTATACATGGCGCAATTCAATATCTCATTGTCTTCATCATTCACAGAGTCAACAAATCATCTTTTGTCTGTTTACCGCTTGGGGAAATATTTTCACGTTTTTCTAAAAACTATAAATGAAGTTATGAAAATCATCTTTATCATTAATTTTTTTTGATGTGACCAATAATAACATAATTTGCACTTTGTGTGAAACAAATCCTGTTTTTTGTCAAAATATTATTTTGATATTAAATTTTTATTGCCAATTATGATTATCATCATCGTATCATATAATTATTTCCCTATGTAATTTGCAATTACATTGTATGCTCTTTGTGTAAAACACAACATAGGATGATTGACGAGAATAACAAATAATATGAAAACACGACAGGGTGACGCGATAATGAAAATTTTAATTTTTTGACATTGTTCAGTTTGCTTTTTCATTCATTCAAGTGGGAAACTATTTATTGTTATGTCTAATATGACTCGGGTGAAAACTGGCCTACCCTAAAGCTTTTATACTTTGATTGTTATATTATATAATGAGTACAAAAAAAACAACGAGAAATTTTTCTCAGGAATTTTACAAATGAAAGGCAAATACTAGGTACCGACATGAACATGGACACGGACTTTGTTGATTATTTTATGACGGTAATGGTAATGTAATGGCAATTGAAATGGAATGGAGTTTTGGCATGTACCCCATTAAACTTTTTTTTTACAATAGTCAATAATATGATGTTTTGGATAGGGAAGGGGAGAAAACTGTGTGTAGTGTGATGCGATGTTGGTTTAGTATCGGTGTGTGGTGGGTAATGGAAATTGCGCCCTTTTCCTGTCATATCGTATGCAGTGGAATTTAGTATGCTGATCTTTGTTTCATTCTTCCTTGTTCACTTTTGGTCTGCCACTGCACTATCCCTTACAGTTCATTCCCACGATCCCACACGACATTACTATGAAGACGATGCGATGGGACGGTGACGGTGGCAAGGGAAAGTCTGGTGTAGAAGTATTTATTTTTAAAACTGATCGTGTTGAAGATGATAATGAAGATGATGATTAGGTATCCCGATCCGATCCCACACTATGCACTATGCAGCCTACTCAAATCCCCTTGTTTGAGTTTTGTCATAAAAATGGTGCACTTTTTATGTTGTTTATATATATGTTCATGTGCGTGTTGTGCATTAAACTAACTTGATTTCTTACATAATGGATAATGGATCATCATCATCATAATTCTTTTGACGATCGATCCCCTAGAGCACAATATATTCAGGAGAAGCTACTGCAACAGTTTTATAATATGCTTTTCATTTTTACTATTAAACTCCAACACCATTAGTTTCTCATTGATCAATACACGTCAAACATTGCATGACATTATTATGTTACATGTTGCTGCTTATCCAATGTTTTGCTTTAGGGTCCAGACTTGAATGAAGTGAAGGATTGCTGAGATGAGATGAGATCCTAATCGTAGATGATCGTAGCGTGAGAGAAAGAGATGTAGGAGAGCAGGAGGAATAGTGCAGAGGAATTTTTGTTACTAAAGGGGACATTATCAAAAACAAAGTGGTGTTAAAAGTGCGGTAGCGGTAAAAAAGAAACAAGAAAATGACTTACATTCCTTTGGTTTGATTCCTGAGCGTAAAATTATATACCATTGCTGTGTTTTTGTGTTTATGGTTGTTTTTGTGGGTTTGAGTTGTACGCGGAGGAATGATCCATTCACAGTTCCTTTTTTATGATAATGGTCCTTCGCTTTAATATGTTGATTTTTAAAAAAGAAGAAAAAAAGAAAGCAGTAGGTAATTTTCATTAAATGGGAGGGAAATGAGCTCCTGAAAAGATTCTTTTTAAGGTAATTTGATTAAAAAGCTAGCTGCCTTCAAGGAATTCCTTTTGTTTCGGAATCATCTCACATGGTCATGGTGCAGTTGATCTGGTTTTAAATACTGGGACTTTAAGAGAAATTGTTTGCTTTGTTTACTCTGTATATCTAATTCCATGTTCTCGTCTTTGTCTTAAATGAAACTAATTTGAAAGACCAAATTACATCAAAAGAATGTTCCAAACAATTGAAAAAATTTGAAACAACAACAGTTGTTCCTTCTTAAGCTATGTGCTTTGCATGTACCGTTTTTCATGCACTAGATATTCTTCATAAGTCATCATAAAAATGCATTTCGTTACAGGCGGATCGGTGCGGCGTTCTCATAACTTGTTGTCATCTATTCAAAAATCTTTTGTTTTTATGACTCTTCAATCCACAGTACAGCATACCTGTCTACTGTCTACAAAAAGTAAATTACTTTTTATGTAAATAAAGGAAACCCAAACCGTCAGTTTTAGCAAAAGCTCCAAAAACAAAATGTTATCCTTTTTGGTCTTTTTTTGTCTGATAAATGTTGGGGGTAAACTATGCATTCATGTGATAATCTCCTTGATTCGCCGGCATTCTCATCCAAATAATGTGGCTCCTCTGGTTAATCCACCGGTGTGTGGTGGATCTGGACAATGCAGTTTTACTAAAAATGATTTTACGAGGATTTCTTTTACAAATTTTGTGTTTATCATCATAAATCATTCGTTTGCATGTATGCAGGGATTTTCATTGAACTACTTTCTCAGAAAGGAATCCAATTGAGTCTGGCAAACACTGTAACGTCAACCATCAACCGAGTATTTTGATCTGGCTATCAAGTTGAAAAATGTGATCTTGCAATGAAAATACCAATGATACTCTTTGCAACTTCATTTTCCTGCTGTTTGATGCAGTTTTGCATTACATTTTTTTTAAATTCATGGTGGTTTTGCTTCGCATTGTCAGCGGAAGCTATTCCAAAACAATGCTCTTTTCAGTGAAGTCAAGAGATTCTTCTGTGTCGGCATAATATTTATTTCTTGTCTCACTCCTTCAGTTTGCTGTGCAAAGTTTAACCCTTTCAAATTTCACTGCTCATCTTTCCTCAGCCATTTCATCTTAATTTTCTGTTGTGCTATTTCTTTTCACATTATCACATCTCTCTTCATCCATAATGAATGATATTCTGCTAGTATAGATGACTTGTCAATTTCTTTTTATTCTCAAGTTGTACCCATCATTTCCATACAAGTCATTGTACTTCTTTAAAAAATCAAGTATATTCAATATTCGGTAAAGTTCCTATCATTAACATTTTGCCTTGAAATTCGAAGCTTATTTTAACAAGAAACTGTTTACTTTTCCACACTCTTTTAAGAAAAGAAGCCGCAATGTATACATTTCATTAAGGAGGAGCTAGAGCATGTAAACCCAAGTTTTTACCCTTATTTATTCATAAGCCCTCTTTTTCTGTTAGTTTAACTCGTTTTTTCCAATGAATGGAATGATTACAACTACTGAACCCTTTACATGATTAAAATAAAATAAAACGAGCAACTCAACTCGATTCGATTATTTCCTTGTTCTCCTGCTGGTTAATTCTCAAAAACCCAAAAAAGAAATAGGGACCTTGATCAGTGTTCTCCTTTGAAACTTTAATTCTCTTCTTACCGTTCACACCATTACCTATGCCACTCAACTCTATCGCCGATTGTTGTTAAATTCCTCTCTAAAGGTTAAAAAAAAGTATTCAACAATACACGCCAGCAAGTTTTATTGTGTCCCAAGCAGTCACTAATAACCATACTTATTGTGATCATCAACAAGCTGAGAAAAGGGGTATAACATTTCAAATAGGGGCTTTGATGATTTCTCCGATGATGGTGTCCGATTTTGTTCGCTGGAATGGGATGAATGTCAATATAACAGGGCGAGATAGCGCATCATCATCAAATGATAGTTTTTTTTGTGGTGGAGCACATATAACATACCGTCACTTCAGTCGATGAGTACATTGATTGTTAACTCGCCACTACCCCTATGTCAAGTGATGTGAATGGCTTTACCGTGTCTTATCAGCAAAGCTTATCATCACACATGTTTTTTTGTGTATACCCTATTCATTATTAGGAAAAGGCTTATCATTACCACGTAGCCAAATGGTTTCTATCCTGTTTACCATACTCACCTTTCATTTCAACCTATATCACAATCATAAACACTCACCTTGTTATACTTCCTATTTATAGATCTGGCAATCGCCAGTGTGGCACCAACCAGCTTTTGATTTACAATCGAATCAGTACATATATTTTATACATTGTTATATTTACTTTCATGGAGAATGTTCTCCATTCATTACAATTACACATTTGTTGACTCATTCTCCGACAGTTTTCATTCACCTTTTCAAGTGTTCAGGTATTCATAATTGTTTTCAATTCAGTTCTACTGGATTTTAATCTACAGAAAAAAACCTGGGTTGCATGTGCCGATGTTCCTTGTTTTTATAAAGCCTTTTTTTCCTCTGCCACATTCATTTGGTCCAATATAATGATACCGGCACAAAATAAATAATTACCACAGTTCAGCAGTTTCAGTCACGACGAAATGTCGCATCTAAATAAATTACCTCACCTCTCTTCAAAACAATACTTTATAATCGGCTTGCTCCTCCAGTCTGGCAATGTACAGCATATAAGTTAGTACATACAGTATATATACTTACATTTGTCTTATAGCTTACCTTTGATCTGCCACTGATCCGATCCGGTCATCCTCTCCAACTATTTCTTCTGCTGATGGTCTAAATAAATTCATGAATGGTTTTCTCGGTCTTGGGTAGTATTGAAAGAAAAACAAGAAATCTAGTTTTTTCCCTGAACTGAACCAAAAGAATTAAAATATCGAAACCCCAAAAGGAATTTCATTACGAAAATATCCTGGTTAGGTATAAATCTTAACTATACCTTCTTGTTCACCACGACAAAGACCACCTGATTTAGCTCAAAGGAATTCTAGTGAAATGACTTCACAACCAAAATCATTCACGTTAAAAACGACCATAAAACCAGGCTCATATCATATAATATACAAAAAAAAAATGTTTGTAAATTACATTTTTAACTGATAATAATGTTCACTGTGTTCATTTCATCCATGCATAAAATTCCTTTGATCCTTTGTTCATTTTTGCTGAGGTGCTTCGTGTAATTCTGGTATTACCGGAATCTGAATGGATTGATTGATGCCATGAGCAGCGTAGAGAAAGATATATGTGTATGAATACAACATAATACAGCATATTTAACTAGAAAGATCAACTCTAATGCTACTGACCGGTGTCGGTGCTAATACTGTTTATGTACCATAAAGGCTGTTTGGATACATGATAGGTAACACAAAAAATTGGTAAAAGTATTGAGAAAATATTTTGATCTTTTGCTGCTTAATTTATGATTTTTTACCATTTTATTCTACTACGTCGTAGTGTTAAATACTAGCAACTTTTAACTAGTTTAGCTTGTCTACTTGTCTGGCTAGTTTATGCATATGATAGCATTTACAATCGGTATAATAAATAAATATATCTTTTTTGGCAAATCACTATTTGACTTCCTATACCCTTTTTGAATATTTTAAAATTAGAACTTGCTGTGGGACTGCTGATGACTTGCATCATCATCCCTTGTTTTTTTATTGTATGGCTAAGTATTTTTCAAGTGTTTAATATATGTAGAATGTAAGAGATGCCGAATGCCAGTAATCAAGCACAAGTCATTTCTCTAGACAATCATGAGACAGAAACAGTACGAAAATTCCATTCATTTCTCTTGGATATGAATCTCCCATCACCTTTTATCTGAGACCAAAATAATAACATGGTATATTTGCTAGCCGGCGGAGGAATCGATTACGCTGAAAACGTGAACTTAATGTATAATTTGTAGAATCTATTCTGGTTTTGCTTTACATTCGAGAAATCACTGCCACCGCTTTTTTTTGTGAGGTTTTGAATTGAGATGCAGTTTTTGCGTGGCTACTTTATTTTGACTTCTGTCCTGTTTGGAGGCACCCACTAAACTGCAATTTCAATACTGAAATGCATCAGTTTCGAATTCGCAAAACGAAAACTGTTTTGCAACTGCTTTTACATGTTTATCAGCTCATTTGCACTGACATTGATGAACTCAACAGGAGGTAGGCAACAGAGTCAGGAGTTTGGTATTTAGCAAAAACACCAAAACGCTTGTCAATCAATCTACATTATATACCCCTTCCATTTACCAATTCAACAAGGTAGTTATTACTATTTTAATGCAGAGAAAGCTATTCCAATCATTCGGCAATTTATGTAGTGTGTGAGAAAACTTGAAAATATGAAAAAGAAATTGTAGTTTATCAGCAATTATTTAAAGGACACAGACACGATTTTGTAAGTTGTCCTATGATGAAGAGTAGTCAAAATTACAGTTCACAGTAAACTCTCATCCTTGTCATCATTAATTGCTGCATTGTGTACACGCACGCATTAAATTGAAAATAACAATGTAGCACAAATCCAAATCAAAACCAAGTTGTGTAAAATTTATGCGAATTTTACATAATTACTGTTGCAGACGTTGCTTTGACCTTGTTATTGGTTTACTATGATGTTTCGGTGTTGTACTAATTGATTGTTAATGACCTATTGCAAATTACAAAACTTTTCATGTCGTGCGATTTGGCAAGTTAGACAGTGGAGAGTTGAAGATCGAAGTAGCAAAAATCGAATACGTTCAAATTGGGTACAAGCTTATTTATGAATGTGAATTTTGAAGATTTTAATCTGCCAAATATTTCCCTTCAAAGTCATTTAGCACCTTACGTGACACACGACGTACACGTCGACGTTAGTTTGCAGTCTCTTTTTTAAATACGGAGGCAATTAAAGTAAACTTTTTAACAAATCTAACCATTCTATGAACTCGAATGATCGATGATCATGATGATGCTACTCCATTGAAACAAAAACAGTGTTAGTCGAGTCGTATGTCAAAAGATTTGTACACATTGCATACCTAATTATTTCATTCATTCTTCTTCTACCGTTTGTTCTCTTAAGATTCATTCATTCTCGCAAACATTTTAGTTAAAACTAACTGATTTAATGAGTTCCTTTGCCTCTTTCTCTTTTAGTTCATTTTAAAAGCAAATATTGCCCAGCAGCATCTCTGAAGTTAAGTTGATCATTTGCATTATTATAACAAACCAAGAGTCCCGGTTATCTTTTCTTTTTGATGGGCATGCCACACCAAAGAAATTCCTTTTGAAAGCTTTCCATACTAATTAACACGCGATATGAGTTTACATCGCTATTGCATATGATGATGAAGAGAAGACGGCGATCATTACAGTAACACCAGCAGCGAACATTTATTTTGAAAAAAGAGCAGCTGCTGCTTTTGCCAAGTTTATTATATGCACTATTGATTGGTGTATATAGCTAACAAGGCATTTAGAAAAAGAAAAGGATTTATTTCTGATGATTTGCATGCATCTCTGCAAGCACAACAACTGGGAAAACAAAGACAAAATCAAATCACCAACCAACAACTTACCTGAGTCTAGAATTTACATAATATCAAACAAAATAATTACATACATATGCATTCAGCTTCAAAGCGAATTCGAAGATAACACACAAGGTGTCCTGTCTGGAGTCTGGCTTTGTGTTTTCCCTGCAACAAACGGTTGCGATTCATAATTAAAGCCATGTGTATTCATAAGATGCAATACCAATAATATTATCAATTCTACAGAGCAGACAAAGTGTGTATATTTAAACACTACTTATCACTATACCTTTTCCTAATGCTTTCTTCCATCCTGTTGGTTTAGTTTTGATATGTGAATTGAGTATTAGAGGTAGATCATGTTACATATTTGTTCGTATATCATATCAAAAATAGTTTAGCCAGAGAGTGATGGACGTATGTATGGATTTGTTAAAACACAATTTTATTCATGAGCAGATCATCATGCTTGAAGCAACAGTGAGATTAGCATTACTGACTGTATATATCAAGATATCATTTTAATGCTCTTCCTTTTTAAATACAAATGTTTCAAGTATGGTTAATAGTGGCATTTTATGTACAAATATTCACGCAGAGACGTTTGTGCACAGATTAGCAAAGTATTTTACAGCTGTTGTTTCATCAACTCCCGAGCAGTTTGGTTGTCGACATCAGCAAAGAAACATGCAAGAGTACAGCGCAGCAGAAGTACAGATTCGCTGTTTTTCATGAATTGGTTAAAGCAACTTGTTGTACTGATGATGTAGTGATGGTGTGTGAGTCTGTTACGGAGAATGGTAAAAATGAATTGAAATTTGAGTCGAGAGTTGAGACTGCGACTGTAAAGCTGTTGCTGTGAATCTTACTTTTTTCTCTCAGTACCCCAATACATATGTCTGAAGTCTGCGTGCATAAAGTATGAGCTCATTCCATCCATTACCAAAATGATCATTACAATAACTAATCTTTACGCTTCTTGAACATACAGACAGAGATTTTTAGATTAGCAGTAAAGCAGGGTTAATAAGAAGTAATATTTCACAGACATGTTCAGGTGTGTGTGAAAATATTGTCTAAAATAAAATGCATTTTATTCCCTTTTTGCATTTGCACCATTGTATACATGGTGGTTGGTGGTAGGTATAAGTATACATGTATTCTTATAATAGGTATATTTTTTTGAATAAATCATCATCCATTTTCTCAGCAAATACTACACTATAACTACACTAGTTTTCTATTTGACTACATTTTTATAAACCAAACCCTGAAGAACACTCTTATTTAAATAAAATATATGAATGAAAACAATTTCATTGATAATAGTTGCAATTTGGGATGTATAAGCGTACTACGCGTGGATATAATGTATGCTTATTAATGTGTATATTATGAAAACAATTATGACCATTCGTTGCACATGTCTATTGGATTTGTTAACTTCTGCAGAAAGCCTTATAAATTAAATAAATTATATGCCGATCTGCCTGCTACCACACACAATGTTTCCGTGAGTATTTGAAAGGTAATTTAATATTAATGATGTAAAGAAATGATTTGCGTAGTAAGCTCATAATATTACCTGACATTGCCCACTGATATGATATGTGAATATGAGGGGAAAAGATTTATGTGGATGTCTTTCTTTGTTGAACTTTTTTAATGTGATATGATTGCAAGTGATGTATGTGTGGAGAGTGGAGCCTTTGAAGAAAATATCACACTAGGCTAACAAGCCTGTTGAAATCACTTTACAATTTCTCGTTTCCTCTTTACTCAGTTTATATTCGCATAATGCTTTTTCTTATCCAATTTTCGGTTAAGCAAGCATGAAGAAACATTATTTGTATACTACTTTACCGACTTTACTATGCATGAGTTATTACTATTTTAAATGAATATCTCATTGCTGTGCACTGGCTGCTGCACTAGCTTGTGGGAAAAATGGGAAATGAATGAAAAGGTGCATAAAAATGGACATTCACATTACATAATTTATTTACTCTGTAGTACTTTCTTATGGTCAACTCCATGCCTAATAATGAAATAGAGATCTTGATTGACAAGATCAAATAATTTTTTTATGAGAGCTTTGTTTGATGCTGCTCCCACATATGTACTTGTGTATGCTTTAAGTTGCTGTGCATGATCATCACATGAAGAATCTCGTTGTGCATAAGCGTTTTTGTGTCGTAATTCAACATTCTTCTCGGTTGTTCTTTTATTCTCTTCTCTCGGGCATTTTTTAAAATTCATCTTCAACTGCAACAATCTCAGTCTTGATTTTGATTCTTGGCAATTTTTCCATGTTGTATGCTACTGAGCATAAAAAAGAGATATATAGTTGCTTGACTAAGCCAACTCAAGAATAAAACAAAAATGAATAATGATAATGAGCAAAATAAAGTATGTAGTAATACGATGATTGAGAATTCACCATGAAAATACTGATAAAATTCATACATGAGTCGGAATGCTGGCTTGCAACATTGTAGCGAAAAATAATAAAATTGGATGATGAGAAGAAAAGGTGAACAGGTAATGTACATACGACAAACTCAATACTTACCTGTGTGGTGTGTGATCATAATGTGGTAGTGGTGGAGTGGACATAGAGTTGGATTTTCCTCAGAGATACCATTTTTTATGTTCTTGATTCTGTCTTGTGATATCTGCAGGAAAAGTTTGAAAAAAGACTTCATTGTTGTATTTCTCTTTATCAGGTTAAGTTCAGATATACAAATAATATGCGATGTAAGCTTGTTTGTGAATCTTGTCAAGCGAAGAAAATCTTTATTGTATCCTGTAACATGTCTTCTCATACTGAATTCAACAAGATAAAGTTTTTTTTGCTCCCATAATATAATAAGCCGTAGTAAATAATGTAGCATTAAGATGAATGCTGGTCTGTTTAAAACATATTTTTTCGCTACGGGAAAGTATTATGGGCTGTTTGAATGAGTGCATTGCATTACAAAGGAATTTCACATGAAAGCCGTGAAAAATTATGACTTGTGAGTAGTAAGTTGTGTGGCGTGGCTTATGTTATATATTTCTCGATGATGATGATGATATTGTTATGCTCTTTTGCGTATCATTTTTTCTGATCAATAAACACATTCATGAAAACTGGCAAACAACAAACATGGGAGAGAGTAAGAAACAAGCAAACAAAAAAGCAACAAGTGTTTTTTTCTTCGCCCTTCATTCTCCTCCTGAGGTGTACGAACTTATAAAGAAAAAGTGGCAGAGTGCAACTTACAACTCAGCAACAGGGTGGATGCTTTTTTTGGTGTTGAAATGTACACATTATTTTTTTACACGCCATTAACATGACATGGCTATCACCGATACAGTCACCAAAACACATTTTTTTCGCTGCTCCTTCAGCAGAAATTGCTACGGATGAATTTTCCTACTTTTGAAAGCTTTCTTTGAAAGAATATTATTTTCACAGCTCCTGTGGCGAAACACTCTCTGGCACTTTACATAAAGTCTGATGTGTGAACCTGCTACAGTTCACAAAAGGTTTTTTAGAGGCTCATTTTAAAGTAGTACATCCTGTGTGTTATACGAGTGCCTGAACAAAATATATGTATTTGGGTGGCATTTAGCTTTTAGGTAATAATATGTCTTCTTGTCTTGTTCATATCATTATAAAAGACAACATACAAGAGTATACGCTCGTTCATGAGGTAAATTGTAAATCCCAACTTGAAAATAAGTACGTCTCTTTTGTTTTCTTTGTAAAAGACAAACGCGTGTTTAAAAAAATACAAAGCCATAAATGCCCGCACTCCTGGTGATGGTCATAAGCTCATCCTTTTGTATGAACAGTGTACCTGTTCCAGTTTATTAAAACAGGCAGAAAGTGTCCTGAATGACCTCTCTTCGCTGCAAGTAGTCTTATTTGTTTGCGTATTCTCAGGCCAAAGTAAAATTTACAGTGATATGTGCTGTTTTATTGCTTGAGCACCAATACACACCATTTCGTGTCAAATTTATGACCTACTGTCCACACTTTATTCTGGTTGCCAATAACCCAAGAAAAGTCGTCTTTTTGCGTCTTTTCCCTTTTCTCGAGTAAAAACGCTCGGAGCTATGCTAATTTCACAATTTCTTTTAACGTTTGCCGTGACATATAAATATGTACCCTAGTATATACATTTATTCCTCATTTTCATTATCGACTGAGTGCCAGTGATGCGTTACTTGCTTCAGGCAGGGTATGGCATGCATGATTGAATGTATGGAAAATTGTGAACTCATTAGGAACTCGGCACGACCGACGAGACGGTGACCGGCTTCTTTATATTTTGGGTCCCGACTTATCCTGATTTTGCATTTTGCATGTCTGGTTCTGATCTTCTCGTTAAAATGATTGTCGAAAAAAACGATCTTCGATTGTATGAAAATGTAACTTTAAAATAATGCCAAATATATATAAAGATGGATTTAAAACGACAATAGATATTATTGAAATGCAGACATGATGAGATACTCACAATCAATAGTATGAGTGCGTGATGGAAATTCTCTCACTTTTATCGGTTATGTAGGAAAGCTAACCAAAGATGTTGGCTTTTTTATCATGTATTTAACTTGTGCATAAGTGAAATCTTCAACAAAGATATGAAATTAAATGTTACAATGTTGCAGACATTAGTATACATGTTTTAAGAAGACAATTTAATCGTGTATTCTTAACGAGGATTGGAGAAAACAAGGATTTTTAGTGTAAATGTCTGCGAAAACATTACCGATGACGATTATGAGTCTTGTTTTGTCTGAAAAGTAATGTTACATGTTTTTTAAAGTAAAAAGTCATCAAGTGTATATACCACTGACGATGACGAGAACGTCAAAGAGAACACGGTGGTTTACAGTATATTGACAAGCTTTCAAGCTATTGATTGGTGGTGGTAGTTGACCGTTTAACTGCTGTTTGCTGCCAATTTTTTTGGCAGATTATTACAACTATCGGCAGACTATAAAGGACATGTTTTTGGGTAAATAACTGATTGAAGACGATAAATAATGAAGAAAACGAGCATAAATTAAAAAAGAGGTAGATGTAACAATTTTATGCAAAAATATAAGTTTTACAGGAATGCACCTCTCAAATATAAAGAGTGAAATGAACAGTTAGATAGTTTTTTAAAAGCGAAAATTCAAACGGGTGGAGGCGAGACCACCATGATCGAGGAAGAAAAAAGTAATTGAATTGAATCGGCAGAATGATGAGAGGAGAGAGAGAGAGAACGAATGTAATAAAGAATTCAATTTGATGATGAAGGCATGACGGTGCGTTGACTAGTTTATCGCGATGCATCATAAAAAAACAATCTTTGTATGGATTGGTTCGTCTGGTGCAGCTTGATACAATGTATGTTTTTTTGGCATTCAAATCAATTGAACCTTTAATCATATTTATTGATATAATTTTGTATGAACTTTTGTCCATGTAGTGCAGAGTGCACGAGTGCAGACAGATATTATTCACTTTATGCGCTGCTTTTTTCACTGGATTTATCAAATATGAAGATAGTTTGTTTCACCATTTGAATGAATATAAAAAATAGAGACATTTACATGACGTATTAATGTGTATTAGTGCATGTAATTTGTATGTAAATATAGTTGTCTTGTCTTGTTACACGAGTATAAAAAAATAACTTTTTTTTATGTGAAAAGGAAACAATGTTTGCTCTTGTGGAAAATAACATACATTATAACTAACTTACTGCGTGGCATTTTAATAACCTCACACTATTTAATGCACTTTGCTCACTTTACATTAAGCAATTAGTTGTATATATATTAAGTAATTCTGCTTTGTTGGTTTTTGTGCTCACTGGAGAAACCGATCCAGAAAAAGCAAGCAAAAAAAGCAGCAGCCAGACATCGCATCGACACTTGACTTGTTTTGTGTGAAAGAAAACACAGTTTAAAATGAGTGTCAGTGTCTGTGTGTACTTTTTCTGCTTTCGTACACATTTTTATATATACACACTAAAAAATATATACTCTGATTTGAGTAAAATACCGCTTTATACAGGGTGGTAATTGCTTTCATGCTATATCGAGTACGCAGGATAAAAATTTCATGAAGTAAAGGTTTTTACCCCATCAGCTCCCTTATTTCGAGTATATTTCATGCACTTGTTTTAGAGTACCTTACCACATTACTTCGTTGATGCAAATCATTTTACTCCACGCAAAGTATGGGAATGGGGCATTATGAAATTCATGAAAGTAAACAATAAAAGTGCACTAAAATTCAAATTTGCAAGTAAAAATAATTATTAAATATTTAATAACAAGCATCAATAAGCCATGATCAATCAATTAAAATTATATTAACAAAATAATGAACAACAATTATTTACAAAATGCTTTAAATTTTACATTCGGCACATTATTTGGCCTATCAGAGCTTGCACAACAGGAGGCAACTCAGTCTCCATGTATGGTTTGCCAAATACTCCATGCTGAATGAAGAGCCAGTGATCGTAGGACTCGATGGGCAGGGGCCAGTACAAGACGGTGAATAATTTGAAGCAAGTATCCAACGCGACGATGAAGCTTGATCCACAAGGGATGGCAAGTTTACTAGCGATAACAAAAAAGCTCGAGAAGTCCAGATCAGAACAAGAGCCTAGAGCCAGAATGAAAGGAGCCATTCGTTTATTTTCCTGTAGCACCTCTGAGACGTGGGTGTTTCTCTGTAACAACAATTGTCACAATGATAAAAAATTAAATAATATTCGTGGCAATTAAGTCACTACAAATGATAACCATAAGCATTAAATCATTACCGATCTAAAAACAATCATACTTCGAAGAGATTCGATATCAGACGCCTTCACTGAGCATTGACGTTTCCGCGGTTTCTTGTTTTGTTTGGATCGCTTACTTGAAGTGGGACCAACATCTTCATCTTCACTGGCACTCTCGGCAGACAACTTTCGTCCGCAGGATGGTAGAATAAATGGAAGTAAGCAAAACGCAATCGTGGCAATGTCATCTATAAGTACAAGACAAATAAAGTTTGAAACACGTCACTACTCAAAGAAAATTATTCAAGTTCTCTAATTTAAAACTGACCATCTGTTAAATCATAGCGATGCTTTGCGATGTCAAGCTTTTTCTTGTAGTTAACTTCGCTTTCTTCGGCATAATCTAGTAATAATTTAGAAACCTTAGGCCACCGCTGGTAGAGTGTCATTGCTACCTTGGGGTGGCGAACATTGAAATCTTGAATGACCTAAAACGAGAGCAACAGATTTTATACAAAAAATACAAAATTACAAAAATTTATCTATTTTAGTTTTAATAATAATAATACCATATTTTCTGTATCAAATAATCGAGGCATCTTCAGCATCGCCTTCTGTAGCCCAACAAGTTTTTGGTCTCGGTACACACGGAGCAAAGTTCTTCTCATAAATACTGTAGCTTTCATTCTTGAAGGAACGTCAGGTCCTACATTATGCTTTAAATATTCCAACTCCGACTCATCTGGGACTGGATTATCTATCCAAAACGATAAAGCATTGAAATCGTTTCATTTCATCCACGTAAATTTAAAACGTATTATGTTTATGTGTAAAAAATTAAAATAGCTAACCATCTTCGTCTTCCGAATCCCAGCTAATTTGTTCAATCGTAACACGAAGAGATGAATTAGCGACGTTATGACTTTTGGCTAACCGTTTCCTCTGATTCTTAAGCCGATCTTCAAGAAAGCCAGTTGCACCTTGACCTCTCATTGTGTGGAAAAACCACATCTGCCATCCAAACTCATCCCTTCGACGATCTCCAAGGACTGGATAACTGATAACCAAGTGCTGTGCCAGTTGTTCAAGTGCACATTTGCTTGGACTGTAACAAAAAAACAATGTAAAAACTAATTACGTTTTAAAACTTGTATAAACATTGAAAATATCTCAATTACAGAAAGATCGGAATACCTTGTTCCTAACTTATCAATTACGGCATCTATAAGCACTGCAGCAACAGCTTGTCTGTCAGACCTTAAAATGAATCGATTTTCTGGAATTTTCTTTTGAATAATTGTACGTGTGTTGGGTGCTGTCAAAAGGACGTCGTCAATGGTCTGTGAAAGTAAAATTGCATTTCCAACATAAAAATTGTATTCATAGATTGGACTTAATGTATATTATCAATTTGTATTAGGATCTTACGAAGCCGTAAATATTCTTTCGGAAATCGACAGAGTTACAAGGAGTAATAACAGGAGTCACATTGAACGCTGGTTCTTCATTGGGCTGTGGTATCCCTAATCCACTTGTAAAACCAGTTGACGCACAAGTCGGCTCGATGAAAAGTGGCTCTCTTTGGCTATTAAGTGGGATGATTTCGGATTGGATGTCGCTAATTTCCTCGAAATCGTCATTAAGAACTGCTTTTTGGATATTAAATGCATTGTTTAAAACCAGGGTAGGCCGAGCATGAGGCTTGCCAATCTAACAAATAAATAAATATATTAAACAAATAAAATAAATTATGGCACGTAGATTTCTTTCAGTCGTAATATATGATAATACAAATTTTATTTTTATGTTATTGTAGTTACCTCATTAGAATTAATTTGTGAAGACCTCGGATTTTTTAGCTTTGTTAGTACGTCTTGTCCCAGCGATAAGCCTCGGTCTCTCAACTCTTGCTGACTTATTATGGAAGCCTCAAAAACGGAAATATCCTCGGAGTTTGTGTCCTGTTACAATAGAATCTAATGGTCTACTACTATTCTAAAAAGGTCTATAAACGGCTATGTATGGCTAAGTACAGAAAATCTAAAATTAGTTACACCCTCTTAAATGCTAGCACAACGTATGAATTTATATCATTATATTTTAAGCTTCTGATTCTGTAGACAGGTTGATAATGATCAATTTCGTGAAGATCGATTACTTGAGTTTCATTATTTTCGCTCAGCTTAAAGCAAGAAAAATGAGATACATACTCTCCATCAAATAAATCAACTAACAAATTACATTCTTCGTCGGATGTCACTATCATTTTAATCAAACCAAAAACTGGATATTGTGAACAATACCGTACGACAACCAAACTCCCTATTTCAAATTCACAACCATTACATGTAACAAGACCTGTTACTCTTAAAGTATCTAAACAATTTTCTCCAAACCTTTCCACTAGAACACGTTTATCACCATCATCCTCAATTATAGCACTCGCTTTATCATCGAAATCAACATTCATTGGAGTGTATAACGACCTACTTTGTAATTTAAAACACAACGACAGCTGATGTCTATACGCTAAGGTTTTAGTGACATTTTTAAAATTACAAGCGGCATGGGCAGCAGTCTTAAAAAACTTGTGTTTTGATTCAAATGTCATACTCCAAAAATGACGAAGGGGGCCTATCTGTTCAATTGAACTAGCGTAATGTGTCAGATGATGATGCTTAGGTTTTAAAGTTTTCTTAAATATTTCTTGGTACCTTTTTAAAAATTCTGAGATAATTGTATCCAGATACACAGTTCCACCTTTAGAAATACTGTCTGACAAAACAACCAGCAGAATTTCTCTGCACATTAAAAATACATCCCACACTTCATCTTCATGAGGAATTAAATCGCCAAGTATTAATGGAAGATGCAGCATAAGACATAATGTCTGAGAAGCGTTTTGGGCTAATTTTATTTCTCCTTTTAAACTAGACGGTTTAATTTGGGAAGGCTTTGTAGTTTTATATCCTCTGCCATAATCAAAAGATTCTAATCTATGATTTAGTTGATCTAAATAAAAATACCTTTGTTTAATGTAAAAGTTTATCATATTTATCAGTATATCCGGTGCAACCCCCTCAAGAATATCATGCATAATATCAAAAACGTAAATATTCGTAACATGCAAATATGGCAAATCGTTCAAGATTGATTCAAAATTTATTCCAGTTTTTGGAAAGTCGTTTGATAAAACATCTTGTCTATAGTTTTTAATGTTTCTTAAATGTTCTCGGGATTCATGAATGGATTTTTTGCATTCATTTTTATGAAGCTTGCATCGACGGCACGGATAATTTGCGGAGAACCCTTCAGTAAATCCTAGAATTGTGTGTAATCC
>JAQFZG010001296.1:0-22307 GCA_034695465.1 Entomobrya nicoleti | reverse complement strand
GTTTTCGAGTTGATGATCGGAATGAGTGGACGGTGGTCCACAATTAGCTCAAATGGGTGCCCCAGGAGATAAAGGCGACACTTTTTGATTGCCCATACAACAGCCAACATCTCGACTTCGGAGGCACTGTACCGGGCTTCTGTTGGAGTGACGAAGCGGGATCCAACTTGGAGGAGCTTCCAACATCCGTCTTCTTGCTGTTGGTAAAGGGCAAATCCTAGCCCTTTGGATTGAGCAGCATCCGTTTCAAGACGAAGAGGACGGTGTGGATGAAATTGTGTGAGGACCCTGGGGCTACACAATTCCTTGATAACAGCTTTGAAGGCTGCTTGGTGAGGCTGCTCCCAGATGAATGCAGCCTTAGCAGATAAGAGAGACCTGATAGGAGCGGAGAGCTCCGTAATTTTATGAGAAAATGCCTCGAACTGCTGGACAAGGCCCATGAAGGACCTGACATCTGTTTTGTTGGCTGGAACTGGGAAGTTGGAGAGAGCTGAGTAGAGATGGGGCGCTGGGGAGTATCCACTTCGGTTGATGATGAAGCCGCACCATTCAACTTCCGGTTTTGCAAAAACAAACTTTTTTGCATTTAGTGTGATGCCGTGCTCCTTGCAGCGGACA
Source organism: Entomobrya nicoleti (assembly GCA_034695465.1). Taxonomy (NCBI): domain Eukaryota; kingdom Metazoa; phylum Arthropoda; class Collembola; order Entomobryomorpha; family Entomobryidae; genus Entomobrya; species Entomobrya nicoleti. The sequence continues at coordinate 21,686 of JAQFZG010001296.1, read as the reverse complement.
ATCACCTCGTTGACACGCTTGATGTGAGCGTTAATGTCGGTATCGTAGATAATGATATCTTCTACGATTTTATCTACATTTGTGATTCCATGTAGAGCTTCGTCTCCTCTCCGATTGTGCTCATCACCGGCTGAGATGAGACCCATCACGTTCCGCTTGAAACGGAAGCAGCCCCACGGTGTGATGAAGGTGGTAAGCTTCCTGGATACTTCGTCGAGAGGGACCTGCCAGTAACCGTGACGAGCGTCGAGGGTGGTGAAGTACCGCATCCCAGGAGGAATACGAGCAACTACTTCCCGAGGGACCTTCACAGGATAAGCTGGGCGGCGGACGAATTTGTTGAGGCCGGTGAGGTCCACCGTGATCCGAGGTTCTGAGGACGCCTTTTTCGGGACAACCACCATCGGATGACACCAGTCGATGGCTTCACCTACTGGAACGGCTTCGATGACGTCTTTTGATATCATAGCATCCAAGTTTTCTTTAACTTTGTCCCTCCAGTGGAAAGGGATGTTGTAGGCTCTGTAGCGTTTGCAGGGTACTGCACCTTCAATGAGTTTGATACTCATAGGATCTCCGTTCATGGGACGCAGAACGGCGTCGTTGAACGCTTCTGCATGTTGTTGAAGGATTGATTCCTTTGAGGCTGATACAGATGAAGAGGACGGAGGAGGCGGACCATGGATCACCTGTTTACCTTCGGTGATGGCATTGGATTCCGCTGGTGGCAGGTGAAGAGGAAACTCTGGATGCACTAATCCAAGAGCTTTGCAGGCTGCTTGACTAAGGAGGGGACTGCTTACATGCTGATATACTCCAACGTTCGTTGAGTACTGCCGTCCATGAAGTTTGAAGGTTGCAAAGAAGGAGCCTACAGGACCAAGAGAGATTTGGTTGGCTGCCACTACATCGATCGTAGTACTGGTGAGAGCAGAGGCAACTGATTTGCCAAGTTTTTGGAAATCGCGCAGGCTGATGGCGTCGACTTCCGAGCCAGTATCTGGTAGCCACTTGATATGGCAGCTGGTGCCACTAATGACAGTTTCGACCTGGAGGAGCTGTTGGGTACCGGCGTTGACGACAGTGTTGTTTCCTTTTTGGTGATTGTTGACGTGGGGAGGAGAGCCTTTCTTCTTTTCAGCTCCCGCCTTCTTTTTGCGGCAAACCCTCTCGTAGTGGCCTTTGATACCACAGTGAGTGCAGACGACGTCTGCAGCGGGACATTGGATCCTGGGATGTGGAGGCGATTTACCGCAAAACGCGCAGCTGGAAGACTTGATGTCTTGAGGTGGCTGCTGCAGTTGATGGTGCTGCTCCTTATTCCGCTTGAATGCGGACTTTTTCTTCGCTGCAGCGTTGACTTCCAGAGAAGATGACGGGGCTGCTGCTAAAGATGTGCCGACAGCAATAGAGTTCTCCATTGCGACGCAGATGGAGAGTACTCTTTCTAGAGTTAGATTGGAGGAGTACGTCTCCGTCAAGATACGTTGCTGTATCTCCTTCGATCGTAGTCCACAAATGAGACGATCTCGAATGCGGATGTCTTGGAGGTGCTTCTCCAATGGAAACATCGTGTTGCAGGTGGTGCAACCTGGAGGGCACGGAGTGTTGCACGTTTCGCAGAGGAGCTCGGCGTCGTGAGAGCAGGCATCATCGAGAGACTTGAGGGTGGCGAAGTATCGGTCGATAGACTCGCCTGGCTGCTGATCTCGGCGATGGAATTCCTTCCTGTCGAGGAGGGGATTCCGTTTCTGACGGAGGTATCCCTCTAACAGCGCCAAGACGTCCGACACTGCTGTTGTGGAGGTAACATTGAGTCTGCCAAAACTCCACAGTTGGGTCCACTCAGGATGAAGAGCGGATCGGAGGACGCCATGCTGGGCGTCGAGTGATTGGGTGTTGAGCTGGCGTGAGCTCGAGAAATCCGTCCATCGTTGCTTCCAATCCCTGAATGCAGGGATGCTGAGTTCTTCAGGAGCTGCCAGCTTCGGAAGGAGGACGCTGCGATCCACGTGGACGCTGGACGATGGAGGCGGAACATGTGCTGTTTGTTGTGCAGGTAGAGCTGCGAGTTTTTGCACGAGGTTGGTGAGGATGGTCTGCTGCTGAGCCAACGACCGGAGGAGATCCTCGTTGCTGGTGGTGGGGACACTGGCGTCTCCATCCGTGTTGGTCTTCTTCTTCTTGGTAGGCATGATGATTGCTAATAGAAGGTAGAAGAATACACGAATATTTTAGTATTTAATTTGAGAAAAAAAAAACTAATAAAAACTGACACTTTTTCCGTTTTAAATTAATTTAAAACGCCTACGACTGCGCCATGCTATGTCACGATATGCTAGGAAGCAATGATGTGATGATGAGTGAGGTTCGAAAGCGACAGTTAACTTTATATTATATTTATTCAGCACACATTTACATGACAGATAATGTTAGAATGAATGAGAATGATTGACAGATTGAGAGTGAGATGGTGGCAAGTGGGATCTCGCTTGCATCATCCTTTTCCGCATTGCATGCGGGGGCGGTGGCGGACTGCCATTGGCTGGAGCCAGAGAGAGAGATGCACTTTCTCGATCGAAAGCTGCTTCTGATGATAGGGGTATCATGGGACATGATACCACACTATTAGTGTAAATAGTTTGAAAGTAAGCTTGTGCATCTTCCTCTTCTTTTAAATAGTGGCACTCCAATGAAGCACTATAGGCTTCCCTTCAACTACTATCATAAGTCCAATAATATTATTTTGATAGATCGACCAGAATAAAAAAGCATCCAAAACTAATAGTCAACAGTGGCCTCATATTTTGTCGAAATTTTAATGCAGTGCAACAAATTAAACTAAACATGTTTACTAATTCGAAAATGAAATTTTTAACTAACGTTAAAGTTCCAAAGACTTTTGGTACTGATGTCTACATTATGGTTATAAGCAACCAGTTTATTATCAATAGAATCCATGAAATTGTGGACATGGGTTTGATAAACTTATCGTAGCCTCTCTGAGATGTTGTGTTCCTTAGTAGCTTGGAATCCACACAATACATAGTGGTATGACTGACCACTAAAGTATTCAAAATAAACGCCTTCGTACCACAGAGTACCATCGGTTTCGATACACTTCTCGTCGATAAGATTTAACTTGTGCTTAGGGCTCCATTTGATGTATGTGATATTATGCCTTTTTGATAATTCTCTTGATTTGATAAGAGGCCTCTTGATTTTCAGTTTACACAGTCCAAATCAAAGGTAAAAAATTGGGGTTTGGAGCCCCGGGTCAAAGGTCACCGTAGAAAGAGGTAAAATGAGAGAATGACCGAAATAAACAACGAGAAAACTTGTGGAGACCTCGGGAAAAGGTGAGCCAACTAGCCAACATGATGCATTGTGAGAAAAGCCAAAATTATTTAAAGCACTACTTATTATAATGCTTACAAGCTAAGACATGGGAAAATAATAAAATCATCTTATTCTTGCCTTTGAAGTTATCAATTATGATACAATGTTGAAATATTACGAATTTTTGTCGTAAAAACATGCATATAATTATATGAGCCTACCTATAGCTATAAAAAGTTCTATGTTTGAAAACCAAATAACCTTTGTCTGCTTTGAATTACAGCTCGACTGAATTATATTACGTCTTTCTCAAAACCTACATAAGACGAACTTTATTTACTTTTTTCTTCAATATAATGAGAAATAATGATGTATAATATATTTTTTAGAAAAAGGTAAGTTCGATCCTATTCGCAAATTCGTCAAAATAAATTGTTAGCGAATAAAGAATAAATAAGTATTCTAATGATGTTTGCATACGTAGTTGTAAGTAATTTACTATTGTTTTGCACCATACAATGCAAAAACCTCATACAAACTGTAACTAAAGGTCCCATATTTGGAGATGTGTTTACTTTTCTCTTATCATTAACACTATAATTAAGTTTATATTTGTTATTCAAATTTAACCTATTTGTTCGAAGATGTTTTATGTAATAAAATGAATATCACACATATGTAATTGATTAGTGGGGATAAATTATGTTAGTAGGTTTTACAAACCATTTAGCGTTCTAATACACAACTTAGCAATTTTTATAACTTAATATTTTCTCTTAACGTATAAATAAGTTGGTTGTTCAAAACTCAATTGTCAGTTGTAAATAAATTTGCTGTTATAAACAAAATATATATTTTACTAAAAACCTTATAATTTAAATTATCCGCTATGCTTCATTTTTCAAATTTCGAAACTGAACCTATTTCTAATTCCCTCTCAGAATTTTTTCAGGTATTCCAATACTGCACAGTACATTTGTTTTGGATGGTCAATGCCACTTTAGTATTGCAACATCGCTTTCTACAAAATCTGCTGTTAAAACCGGCACAAAATTCAGCTGTTATTCAAACACTAAATACTAGACACAATCTTACCATTATTGAAACTGGCGAGTACGTTGAAACATTCGCACAGCTGGATATGCAGTTTACTTCGCAACTTTATCGTAAAATCTTAATACCTTTAAAACACACACCATCTTGTTCACTTCAACTTCCCATACATCAAAACTCGGAGCAACCAACTATTGAAGCGTATTTAAACAATATTCAAAGAATAAACATGAAAACGAAAAGCAGCCGAATTAGAGAGCACAATTTAACCTTCTATATGTCTACATTTATTGGTATTTACATTCATTTCGAACCTCAACTCTTTTCTGACGTGACATTAAGAAGTGGACGTTTTTTACCCACGACACAAATCATTTTGATAAACCAATTTACCCAACTATATATTCCCTGTTTACCTTCATCGAAAGACTGCTGGGTAAGAAGGAAAGGAAAACTTCGCTGGATTTCGCTAAAACCAACAAGTCAAATTCTAAGAAAAAATTGGATTTGGAATAGCTTCTATCAAACCGGGAATGCGCCACTAACGCTTTGGAAACAGGGTCCAGCTAATGGCAAATGGGACCAGTGGGATCCAACTCAAATTTGTCCGTTCTCTCCTGGAAAACTTGACTACCACCAGTTTCACAAGCTGCTTTATGATGAATACTGCACCATTCTTGTGATCGGTGCATCAATAAATTGTACCTCGAGCTCTTGTGAAAGTCTGCTAAAATACTACTTCAAATATGGCTCAACTTTGGATTTGAATGATGGCGATATCCAACTTTACTATCCTTTCGGGGGTAAAATTGATGGATACAGATTTGCGGTGTTTGTCAATAAACAAAATCACAAAGCAGAGTCAATGGACTACAACGCTTTAAGACTTCTTTTCCCATTTGGAATAACGGGATGGGTTGTCCTTCTGCTAACCTTGTTGGCGCTTAGTCTTATGTTTCAACAGACAGGTATCGAATATAACTCGGCGTTTTGGCTTTATAACGTATTAGTTGAGCAAGGCGATGACCTAAGGAATTCAATAAATTCGAAAAACTGGTACTTAGTTGTCATGTGGCTTTATGCATGTCACTTGATAAGAAATATGTATACATCTACCTTGTATACATTTATGACACTAACGCCAGATCCAACTGATATACCCTTATCATTTCGCGAGTTGGTTTATTCCAACAAAACGAATATACTTGCTGAAGATCAAACTTATCGGGACTTTCGTACAATCTCAAGATGGATTTCTGTGGAAAATCAAAAACTGGTAAATTTGCACAGAGGTGTTCATAGTAAGATTTGGATGTATGACTCGGAATGGAGTGATGTTTTTAAAATGGCTTACTCGGACTCAGGTTTGCCTAAATATTCATGTGATTCTAATGAGCCAATAAACAGAAATAGGGAGAATTTCATAGGCTATATAAAGCCTATTAAGAACCCACAAGAAGATGTGCCCAACTGCATCCAGTGGAACCAGTTTGGATGGATTTACAAAACAGACCAAACCGATTTGGAGCCCAAGCAACAAACTTCATTGTACTTGAAATTAGTAATGATGTTATTTGGAGAGTACTTGCTCATTGAAAATGATGATCCCGTGGTATTTTCCGAATATCGGTTTTGGTACAGCGAAGATAAAAACTATCTTGGGGAAATATTTAGTCAAAAACTTGGATCTTTGGTGGAGAGCGGTATATATGGTTACCAGAACCACTTTTTGGAACTTAAAATTCAACGCCGAGCTTTAGTGGAATTTTTAGGGGAGAATAAGGTGAACCGAAGCTGGAGCTGGTTTTCCTTGGTTAATTTAATGGTATCGAAGCACACTCCTTTGGCTTGGTATTCGAGTGGAAGTTATCGTATATCCGAATCATTGATTAAGGCTAACTCGGATAAAAATGATATTGCTGGAACTTTGGAAGATTTTAGGTGTGTGTTGATGTTTTATGGAGTGACAGCGTTGTTGCTGGTATTACTATTTTGTGTTGAGTTAGCGTGGAAAAGGGCAGTACGCTTGTAGGACAGAAGGACAGACTTTTACTCCCACATACACACTAATCCTAGAAACACACTTCGTGCGTTCATAAAATATGGATCGTTTATTTAGATTTACTGCTTAAACAGTTTACAAATATATTACAACTAGCGAGCTAAATTATATTGAATACTCTATACTAATAGAGAATAACTGAAACAAAGTTACTTCGTTCATAGTTCTTATGGTTTCAATTTCCATTTTGCTGATTTAAATTAATTTCTGAGACTTAATTATAAATTTTGATTTGTTTCAAAAATGCATTTGATCATCTCATCTTACAAAAGAAAAGGTTTAAGACTTCGTTTTTTTCGTTTGTCACCAAGATTTATGTAAGTTATTTAATGTCAAGCCAAATTGATGTTCTTTTCAAACACTGACAACAAGCTTTAATACGAAAATATTTCTTGGATGTAATTACAGTGAATATTTATGTTTGTATGTCTTTTAAATGTTTGAACATGCTGAAATTGTTTTTCATCTTACAATTGGTACAATTTAAAAAATTGCCCATTAAAAAAAGCATCGGACAGTTAATCGGCCGTTATGCTGGTAACGGTCGACCGGTAATTAGGATATGAGATAGGAGTTCTCAAGGATCCAGAGAAATAGTCGAAGATATCAGGTGAAATAAACCAAGTTGTTTTCAGTCACTTGGAATTGCCTGGAAGCTTTATGGTATTTTATAGGAATACAGCCAATTGTATGGCTAAAATTTATCCATTGTGCAAATTTGATTTCCCAAAGCATCATGTATGGGATCTGAACAGCAAAACTTTTTTAAGTACGACGCCATCGCTTTACTTTTATTTTCTTTGTCGAAAATTAAAAAAATGGAAAATTGTGTAATATTTTTAGATATTTTACAACGAACGATCAGTTATTTTAAAATATAGTTTCAGAGAAGTTGGATCAGTTTTGCCAGAAACTGTAGAGGTTATGGCAATATATACTTTAAGACTGCTTTAGTCACTTATTCATTTTACGAAAAACTAGTTCAATAATACAGTATATATGAACAATATAATGTATAATCGTTTGTAAAACTAGTGCCGCGGGGCGGTTCATGGAAAGTGAAGCGTTAATTGAAATATGCCATAATTATTGTATTTGAGCCGATACATTATCAGAGAAATATCACATGACAATAAAACGCTAAACAATATGTCGTAAGGAAATTAATCCGATGCCGAACTAAAATCAATGGAATATACCTAGGAGATTGAGGTTTAACATCTAGTTAATTAAGGTGGAATTAAGAATGGGGTTTAGCATCTAGTTAATTAACGTGGGGTTTAGCAAGAGGATTAGCATTCAGATAACTAACACTTGGTATAGCATTGGGTTTAGCAATTTGTGTGATCTTGTCAATTTTTATAATACTAATCTATAATAACTCTGAACGAAGTGGGACAAGTTTGTCACGGTTTAGCTAAACCCAATGTTAAACCCAATGTTAAACCCTAATGTTAAAACCCGAATGCTAAACCCAAAAATAACTAAAAGTGAACGGCTAAACTAAAACATAATTAAAAGTTAATTGCTAGACCCGAATATAATTAAAAGTTTATTCCTTAACCATAACTAAACCCATGTAAAATAAATTTAAATGCTAAACCCTATGCTAAACCCTATGCTGAACATCTGTTAAATAAATTTAAATGCTAAATCCTATGCTAAACCATATGCTTAACCCATGTTAAATAAATTTAAATGTTAAACCCTATGCTGTACACATGTTAAATAAATTTATATACTAAACCCTATGCTAAACCATATTCTATACCCATGTTAAATAAATTTAAATGCTAAACCCTATGCTAAACCATATGCTTAACCCATATTAAATAAATTTAAATGTTAAACCTTATGCTTAACCCATGTTTAATAAATTTAAATGCTAAACCATACGTTAAACCAGTAAAGCAAATCTACAAATAACTTACTACTGTTTGGGATTTAAAATCTACCTTTTAATTAGATGGAGTAAAAATTTACTCCCATTTACAGAATGCATGATGATGATGATTATGACGATACACAGAGAGACTGCTGTATGAAAAAAGACAGCCAGGGTCTCTGTTTTCTGCTCGCATGCAATGGGACAGAATAGCAACAAAGTAAAAAGCTTTGCTGGTGTTGTATGGGACAGTAATATCATAGGGGTTTGGCCCAAACAGAATGCGTGGTGCATTTGAGTCAGCACACATGTACTTGTCTGGATGCATTACTGCACAAAGATACATTGTGGAGCAGACAAAGCATCTCTCTTGTGTAATTTGTAAATTAGAACAACAACAACAGTCAACAATACACACACACATTCCACCAAACTGTTCAACATGTTTTTTAAAATTTTAATGTAATTAAAATGGAATTTAAGTGCCCTTATGCGACACTTGGTATTTGTCGCAATGCATCAATTGCACAAACCAAACACGCATATACCAATTTGTCGGAGTTATGTGACCTAGCCAGGCATCCGGCAAACAGGACACTGGTAATTTATTTGGTTAATTTAAATATTAATTATCATCTCAATTTTTATTAACTTTTATTTTTTGTTTTAACAGTACGATGAAATTTCCCTAGCATACTTATACTTATATCACACGACATTTTTTTTCAAAAATTTGCCAAAAAGCCAAACACAAAAGGAATTGTAATTTTTAAATTACTAATTAATAAGTGTGACGTATTAGCTAATAAAATTACGCTGGTGTATTTTTGTTTGTAAAGTAGAAGGTATTTCCCGAAGAGTGAAAGGAACCTCCCTCACAGCTCAACGGAAACTTCATCAAAGGATAGAAGAACTCGAGGAGGAAATTAAAGTTAATGGGGGTTTGGAGCTGGTTAGGCAAGCAGATGGAATGATGGAATTGGCCATCAGAAGTGCATGTGGCCTTAAGGAAAACATTTTCATTGGATTTTCGATGTTGGGAAAAGTATTTTTGGAAATTAGTTAAGCCAAAAAACTATTAAAAATATCAGACTTCAAGTCAAGAGGTCAAGAGACCCTTCAAACTTGAAAGTAATGTGGACTGTTAAAAGTAAACATAGCAAAATCTTTATTGAACTCAAGTTATTTTGAGGAGCATATTTTAAATGCCCAATCCCATTTCAATAAAGCCAATAAGCAAATTAAATTAAGTTATAAAAGCTTGAATATAATAAAAAATTCTGATAAGCCAAAAAGCATGCTAGAAAGCGTTGAGGGTAAATGGGAGATTTTCTCTACTTGCATAAAAGATGTGAGATGTTTTAAGAAACGAGTTGAATAAATTTTAAAAGATGATATAGTGTCCCTTGAGAACCTTGAAACCGAAGAAAAACTAAATTCTTTAACCGAAAACTTTAAAACATTTTGAACAATAAAGCCTTCTTAGCCAAAACAGTAGATATTATGATCAGTGCAAATACGGAAAAAGATTAGATTTTCAAAAATTATGCAACGAGAGTTTCGAGGCCTTTTTACAAACAAACTTCGGGATGCTGAATATAGGTTCACGGAAGTTGGGTTGGGGGCAGAGAGGGAGAAAGAATCTATTGTTGTGTCAAATAAGATAGGAGAAGTGGAAAATGACAACAACGGAAGTGGGAAAAGAGATGGCTGGTGGGACAAAGAAAATGTCAAAAGATATGGGATGTGCGGATATGGAAATGGGAGATGATTCTGGAGACCCCGGCGGGGTGACGGAGATTATTGCTGGGGAGACTAGTGATGCTGCAGAAGGAAGGGGAGTGGATATTGGTGTTGGGGTGATGGGAATTACTATTGCGGGGCCTAGTGATGCTGCAGAAGGAAGGGGAGAGGATGTTAGTGGAGGGGTGATGGGGATTACTATTGCTGGGAAGGCTAGTGATGCTGCAAAAGGAAGTGGAGGGAATGTTGGTGATGGAGTAACGGAGATTACTATTGCAGGGCCTAGTGATGCTGCAGAAGGAAGGGGAGAGGATGTTGGTGGTGCTGTGATGGGGATAATTATTACTGGGAAGTCTAGTTACAAATATAATAATAGTATAGTAAGATATGCGTTTGCAGGACGTCTGATACTCTTACAATGCGGCATATATCGAAAATTAATGATAATTAAAGTTTGAATCGGTCCACCTTGTCTGCTGCATGCGCTCCAAAAAAAACTGTCTTCTACGTCTGCTGCTTGAACATTACTCCACTCCTGTCAAAACGTCGATCGCGACTGAAGAATGCTTCTGACGTTCATACAGTATAATCGCGGCCAGCATACGCTTCAAGCATAATAGCATACTTGGTTAAGCTAGGTGTACGTTAATTTTACTCGATAATTGAATTAGCCTTTGGTTCGAAATACTTATAATGGTGAGAATTGTGTTTTTAAGCGGCCTTCAACTTACTCCTTTAATTGAAATGGCTTGATTTAGCATTGGGATTAAGCATTGGTTGTTAACATTGGGATTTGAAATGGGACTATACATTACGTTTTAGCATTGGTAAGTAGTATAAGAATTAGGCGTATGGATTTATTATTGGTATGTAGCACAGGGATTTAGCATAGACATTTAGCATTTGATTTAGCATAAGGATTTAGCATAGGGATTTATTATACGGATTTAGCATGGGATTTGGGGGTGCTACATCTTGTCCGGATTTCAAAAATTGCTGATGTAACTATAGATTGTTATTGTAATAAATGCATACGATTCTTTTGAACCTTTTTTGGCATTTTGACCATCCACAATAGCATCAAAAATCCTCCTTCCAAATAATTATCCCGCACGTTCTGCAACCTAAATCTTACCTCTATTTTTTACCTCTTCATTATTTTTGCAATAGAAGTTAGCTTTGATATGTTTTAAAAAAAGTCATGCAAGCCTATTGTGTACTCAGGCACGTATTACAGCTCATATTTTTGTAGCTTTGAAGAAATTATAGTAAAGGTTTCATTGGCATGCTCTACTTGACTACTTAATCAATTTAACTGAACTCCAGCAATCATGCCGATTTGACTGTAATTTTGAAGTGAAACAAAAAAGGCAATGTTACGATGACAGACAGTGGGCCAGATTTCGACAATGAACGTGTTTTTTCAAATGTAAGAAGTCGTATGATTTGGGAGTAAATAGAAATCACAGATGAATTAAAGCGGGACATAGACAAATAGGGGCACGCATACGCAGAAAAACACCGAACGAATAGTTCAGTTTACAAACAGGCATATTACATTTGAAAGTTTGATAGGTATTAACACAACTTCAGTCACATTTACAACAGCTAATTGATAAAGTTGCATTTAGTTTATAATATTTATTTGCTAACGAGAATTCAACATCGTGATGCGTTTATTTTAAGCTTTTATTACAAGCAATGGTTAGACAGCGTACTAATATGACCCCATCAATTATAAATGTTTGTAAACAACGAAATACTTTGAATTATGGGGCCATAATTGATTGTAAGCTTAGCATATTCGCATAGCCACCAATTTATTTTATCCTTAGAGGCTACAACAGAATGATTGGAAGTTAATAATTAGGAGGAAAATAAATAATTATGAGGAGGGAAATAAATAATTAGGGTGCAAACCGTGCAACATAATTATTTTGAAGGAGGATTTTTGATCATAAAAAGGGTGCAAAAACGTCCGATTTGGAGCCCTGTAAACCATTTTCCCTAAAATAAATTGAATTTGGCTTGTTTTAAACTAAGAAATTTCCATTTGTTACCTTAAAATAAAGCTACATATTTAAATATCCTACTATGTTGACTCTTTAGCATAGCTATAGGTTGGCAATTGGAGCATAAATTATTTAAACAAGTTTTATTTATTTACTAAAGTAAATCGATTGCAGGAATACTTATGTTTTTATCAAGTTCTACTCGTATTTTTTAAATTTATGCTAGCGTAAATTGTCAGGAACAATACGACGTATTTTTTCTTAATTCAGAGAAAAAAATCGATTAATTAATTAATCGGAGATTATCGATTTAATGGATGATGACAATGGTTAGAATTATTAAAAAATAATTGTTAATTAGTGATATTTAATTATACACTTTTAACTATTAAATTAGTTTATTATTCTGACTTCTGAGAATATTTTATAACGACTTATTGTATTTGGATGCAATTGGCTTTTTTGTTGAAGTTCTTAGAAGAGTTAGTTAATTGTTAAGAGATTTAATAGTATTTTTTTAACAAACTAGTATAAATAGAGTAAATTGTTTTAGTGTTTTATTGAAAAGGAAAAAAATTACCTATGATATAAATGGAAATCTAAATTTTGACTTAAAGTTTAAATATGGTAGAAACGGTTCGAAATGAGATTTTTTGAAGCACATACTGGGTGGAATTTACTTTTAAGAAGAAACCTGTTAATTACAAAGTGTAAAGTTTACAATAAAAAAATTAAAGTGAAAATAAATTTTCAACATGATATTCAGTTAATTGCAATCGGAACACCATCAGCATTTGTAGTAGCGGAATGAGAATATTCAAACAAGTTTGGCATAGCAAGAGCAAAGTTGTGATCAGCTGTTTATTTTATTTTTTATTGTTAGTTCATTCATATTTTAGTATTGCTACTACCGTCCAAATGTAAACATTGCGGTTATTTTAATTTTGTGCTTTTTCACCTTGACCGTTCGAGGTTTGTGAGTAATTAGTAATTAAAATATGTTATATTTGTAAAATTACTTACTGAAATTTACCTATTTTTTTGAGGAATTTTGGCGAGGAGACGAAGAAGAGGAGCATGAGGACAAAGGAGGAGATTATGAAGAAACTTAGGGAACTTGATGGGGGATTAGTTGTGGAAAATAATAAATAGTGGGAACTTATTGCAAGATCATTTGATGTAATTATAGCTAAAATGTTAATGTTGAATGAAATATTAAATAATGAAACAAACACAGAATAAAACAATAAAGTAAATATATTTAAATATATGTAGTGTTAAATTGGTTAGTTTTCGTTGGGTTGAACATTTGACGGCATTGTTAAACTAGTGACAATTTTAATTTTAAAAGCATGCCGTTTTAAGTTTAAAGAAAAAAGATACTATCTAATTGTATGAAGCATTATTAAGTTGACTTTAATACTTAGTTTATAGCAGTTATAGTGGGTTATCATATTAGAAGGCAGAACTCAAGTATTTTGAGAAAAATATTCGCGTCATAATAACGATATGCGATAATCATCAAAATACTATACTTTTAAAGTGTACTATAAAAATAATACTTGAAAATTTGGTAAGGCTATTCAAACCGGATAGTAAAAGTTTTTATTAACATTTGAGGAAATACTGTCAATCGTATGTAAAAACAAATCAATACTTTCGTTTAGTAAAAATACACTACATTTTGAACGGATACTTAATTTCTTTTAGAAACTATTGAGGTAAATAAGTAAAAAAAGTTCTTAATATTGTTTTTTATGATAAAAAAAATAAATCATTTCAGAATTGCCAAAGGCGATGGTTTATATAGCTGAAAAAAAGAAATTCGCAAAAATAAAACCATGTCCTTTCTACAAAATTGTATTGTTTCAAATAAAACAATACACGTATTGGCGGTATTTATTCGCGTGTACGTTAAAGCTTTAAAGTATTAAAATCCTTTATTCGTTGAAACTTTTAACCCGTTAACGCAACGTGTTGAAGTACCATCTTAAAGCTATGTAGGTTTCTTCTGAGGCCTCACTTAACACACGCCTTAAATCTTTATCGGGCCCCAGAGCATGTATTTATTCGCTGAATGCGAAGCTGAGCTGAGTATTGACTTTAACGTGTTTGTCTGTTTGTCCGTCAAAATATTTTACGAAGCTATTATCTGCATTGGATTAGGCTTGCTTCCTAAAGACGGTTTTGCCGGAAACTAATTCTCTAGATGAATTCGAGATAAACCGATAATTATAACGAGTGTTTACTCACTATCTTCCCCACCATTACAACATGGAAATATGGAGGTAACCTGTACAACGAATGAAAATCCTATGCAAGCTTTATTAGCTGATCGAGATGTGGGAAATGAGAAGGAAGAGACTGTGCATGGAAAAATGGTGAGTGCACGGACAACTAATGGCTTTGTAAAGTTTGTGATTCCCAGCTAATTTGAGAATGAGACTGATGAGTTTGAAATAGTTTCTGGGCAAATGAGTGGCACTGCAGATGATCCAATAATTATTGATGATAATTAGTCAAATGCGTTTGTAAGTGTGATATTTTACAAGATATTTAGATTGTTTCTAATTGAGAGGAAATGACACCAGTATTGGCATATTGTGCTTTAACTGTTTAAGTGTTGATACTAAATAGTCATTAAACATTATTTATATTAATTAACATGCACAATGTAATGTGGTCCATACCATGTAATTGTATATAACGTAGTCAGTTAAATAGTTAACATTAAATTACTATTTATAATGTTGTTATAATTAAGATTGTGTTGATAACAAATGTTTACCATTTAGTGTTTATTTAAATTGAGAACAAAGTCATAATATAGTGTACGGTAACATTCGAGATTTGTACTGACCAGAGGGAGCTATATTTGAAGCTTTAAAATTTAAATAAATGAACTCATTAAGATTTAAACAAGTATGTATTTTTTGATACTCAAGAAATACTTAATTCATATTTCAAATATATGTTGGGAAATCTTTAGTCTAAAAATTACTACTCTGAATTACTATACACATATAATAATACAATTCACATAATTACGTTGAAATATCCAGCCTTAAAGGATCTTGCAACAGGGCGTGGTCCCGCTTTTGTTTCCTCTCGAACTCTAATAAGCCAATGGGGAATCGAAGGCTGTCTTAACTGGATATTGCCATCATTGTCCTGAAATCGGAATAGCAATATTATACGCCACTATTATTATTTTAATTTTTAACAATTAATGTTTAAAAAAAATATTTTACATACTTCCAATGATTGGTCGTCCAAGTAATCATCTGGACGATTTCTACGTACAGAATTACCTGTGATTGAACTTATTAAAACAATTATCGTATAAGTTAATACTACGTAAGTAAACTTGCTGGAAATCATTTCGGATTTCAAATATTTGAAAAAAACAAAGATTTCAAAATAGAATAAACAAAATTGTAATTTTTTGAACATACGATAGCAACGAACTCCTCTGCAGAATACTTTTATGGTTTGAATCGTTGAGTATACAGTAGAAATAAAACCGAACTTACCCATATTTATTTTGTAAAGCCGTTGTTCCATGAAAAGCGGATGTCGGTCTTCGCCTTGAAAGATTAGGGAACTGGATTGTAAATATTTGGCAGCCCTCTAATATAATAGAACACGACATAACGGTAAAAGTTTATAAGGTATTGTAAGCAGTAGAGATGACGTACGAACTAATACTA
This sequence comes from Entomobrya nicoleti, assembly GCA_034695465.1. NCBI lineage: Eukaryota > Metazoa > Arthropoda > Collembola > Entomobryomorpha > Entomobryidae > Entomobrya > Entomobrya nicoleti. The sequence continues at coordinate 5,882 of JAQFZG010001296.1, read as the reverse complement.
CAACCATGATGTCAGGAGTTTTACTAAGAAAACCAACTTGATATGGATTTCCCAGTACTTCTCATCAAACCAATATTAACAATTAGACATACATTTGATGTTGCACTCTGAATATTTATTGGTCACCGTTCAAATCAACAATTCTTTATATTAACCGATTTTCGCATGACACAAAATAATTGTAAACTTTCAACTTTTGGAAAACTTGTAATTGATTTCATAAAATACTTCCAAATATATTTATTGTGTTGAAACTTTGTTTAAAACCAAATATTTTTAATTCTGATGACAATATACTGGATGACAATGTCATGAAATAACTTTAAAATCCAATATCTGTGATTTTTACAAAAAAATTAAGCAATTTCTAATTGAAGAGAAGGATTTAAATATCATAACAAATCTAGAATCGAGTACAAGGAAGCCATCTTACACCACTGCTTATATACACATGATCAGAAATTATACGCAGCTGTTCTTGGAAATAGAAAAAAAGAATGGACAATTGTTTGCTTTTGATACAAGTGAGAATAATGATATAAAATTAGCGTTTGCTTCATACATTATATTGATTGCAGTTTATAATTACTTGTTGTAGGTACATGTATTGGCAATTTCTTAGAGGATCAAGCTAAGCTATAATTATTTTCTTTATTATGAATTTCCCAAAAATATATCATGGAATTTTAAACAGTTTTGTTTGCAACTTAGTGAAGCTTTTTTTCTATACACATTCGAATTAACATTTTTATTAAAATCTTTAGTACTGTTCAGCTTCATAGTTTGGGAAATAAATTTTCAATATAATTGGATCATGCTTTCCTGTTTGAATGAACCGGAATACCGTTTCTGCACAGTAGTACAGTCAATGCAAACACTCAACTTTTGAGAACATAATAATTTAATCGCCAATTTCCAAATAACGGGTTTCCAGTTACAATGTTTAATACATACAGAATAATCTCGAGCGGAATTGCAATCATCAGGTTGGAATATCATCGAGTAACCCCTTAAAACACAGCAGCTCAATTTACTACAGAAATACAAAAAATTATATCAACTTCATAAACGACTTATTGGAAAGCTCTTTAAAGTCATAACAAACCTAGAAAAAGTACAACGAACGTATTTGTAGCGCCACTGTTTTATACACAAACTCAGTCAGAAATTATAACTAGATTTTTCTTCGAAAGCAATGAAGAATCGACAATTGTTTTATATTATAGTTATGTTTACAAAATCATTTTTAGGAAATTTATAATAAAATAAATAATTGGTAATATTGAATATATTCCATTGTACGTACGTGTTATAAAGGTTTGTATATAGCAACTGGTTGTCTCAATTGTACATTTCAAAGAGAATAAAGCCATTACTTTTAATTGTTTTATTATATGTAGTTTTCTAACATTTCATAGGAAAGCATGGCAACCAACTTATCTCGGTTTACTCGGATGGTAAACTGAATTATTTGTCAGAAACGGAAGTAAGCAAAGAGGTAATAGCCTTTAGCTACGCTTATGCATACTTTTCTAACACCAAATATGAGACGTAGATACCAGCGCCAGCTAGCGGAAAATAAATGCATTTTTTAAACAAGGCCCTGTACTCCTATAAGAAATGAGCACTTGGCTGTGTATTGCAGATTGGACCATAGAAAGTGTATTTGCGAATTCGAAGGCATGCATTATCCGATCGGATATCGGATATATAGCTACACATATCTTTGATCTGAGGAAATACACAATATAATACATTATAAGTCATCTTGGCATTGCATTCCTACAATACCTTATGTGCAACTTGTATCATTATTTCTCTCAAAAGTAAACAAACCCATATTTTTGTGTGAAGCCAGGAAAAATGTTGAATTAATAGTATGATTAATTAAATAATTAATTAAGCAGTTTTGTTCCAACTTTTAATTTAAACTCCAATTATTCCAAGATTTGATGTAAGTTTGCTTGTTTTGTTCCTCAGAATTTATTCTCTGCAGTTAGTGTAAAAAATTGCGCCTGTTTATCTCAGCATTTTTCTCAGGTCAACAAAGTGAATTTAACAAAAATGACTGAGGTTCCATTTAAAGGCTTTACTTCCGATTGTGTGAGCCAAACGGACAAGATCCGCTCTAAAATGGCAGTGATTCGGAGGGCAATAATCCTCAAACAGAGGACAGCTGTTTGGCAAACATTGTCTAAAAATCAAGGCGTAGTTACTGTTAAAATGGGAAACATAAAAGCTGTACTTTCGAGCACAAACTTATGCTCTTCGAAACCTGCCATAAATGAGGTTCAATCCATTCCTCAGCCTGAAAAACTATTGCGTAGCAACCTTAGAACTACCTTGCCGAGAATGAAGCAACGTCAAATCTGTTCCCGAAATGCATTACATTATCAACCATGTAACCCATTCGTTTGTAACGTAAGTCAAGTTTTAAAAATTTAGTAAATATTGTCAAACACATGTCATGTGCCATTTCAATCGAAAGCATTTTTCATTGACGATAACAATGTTAATTCCTATCTTGTATCGCATCGTGGGTTCAGCTCCGTCGTTATGATCGCGTTTACTTCGGGTTTATGTTTTACTCAGTTCTAACGAGCTACCATGTATGTTTATTTGTATAGGTCTGCTTCCTAAATACGGGTTTGCCGGAAACTAATTCTCAGGATGAATTGGAAGATAAACCAATAATTTTAACGAGTGTTTACTCGCTGGCTTCCTCACCATTACAACATGCAAATATGGAGGAAACGCCTACAACAAATGAAGATGCTAAGCAAGTCTCATCAGCTGATCGAGAGGTGGAATATGAGAAGGAGGAGACTGAACATGGAAAAATGGTGAGTGCGCGGACAACTAATGGCTTTGTAAAGTTTGTGGTTCCGATGGAATTTGAGAATGAGACTGATGAGTTTAAACTAGTTTCTGGGCAAATGAATGGCACTGCAAATGATCCCATAGTTATTGATGACAATTAGTCAAATGAATTTGTGATTAAAAATATATGGTATGCCAAGTTTTTAATTTGGTTGAAGAAAATGTTACCTTTGTTGGTATATTGTGGTTTATTTATTGAATGTGATACTAAATAGTCATGAAATACTATTTAAATTAATAAATGTTTACTATGTAATATTACATAAAATAGTCAGTTAAATAGTTAACATTTGGTAACTATTTCTTAAGTTGTTAAAATTAAGATTGTGCTGAAAACACATATCACCTATTTAGTAGTTGTTAAACAAATGTGAACAAAGTCATAATATATTGCAAAATATTTAACAATTCTTTATAATAACCGGTTTTTGTATTACAAATAATAAATGTAAACCGTCAATTTGTGAGAAAACTTGATGTATGATTTCATACATGGCTTCAAAAAAGTATTTATTGTGATAGAACTTATCAAAGATTACAGAATTAAATTAAATCTAATGGCAATTTACTGAATGACAATATCATCAAGTAACTTTAAAATCACTTGTCTGTTATTATTACAAAAAAATCATCTTACAATTTTTACTTATATTGTTACATGAATAGAATGAACTGAATATCATAACAAATCTAGAAAAAGTACAAAAAAATTGGTAACGCACCACTGCTTATATATACTACCGATCAAATATTCGAACCAGCTATTCTTGGAAAAGTTAAAAGAATGGACAATTGTTTACTTTATTGTACTGACAATCATTACAAAAAAACGTTTGTTACGTAAATTAATAATACAATTGTTCGTAACTGAACTTATTGGCTGCAGTTTGTTAATATCTGCTAGTTGTAAGAAGAAAGGTAAAAGCTACGTATTACAGAAGTCCCTAATATACTACGTTTACCAGCAAAGAAGAGGTATAAAAGTCATAACAAAACAATAGAACAGTATTTACAAAGTATATATGTCAAGCCAATGCTTATATACACACTCAATCAGAAATTCGAACTAACTTTTCTTCGAAAACAATTAAGAATGGTCAAATTGTTCATTCCTATTACAACGACAATAGTGTTAATAAAGTCGTTTTAGGAAATTCGTAATAAAATTCGTGGTAGCTCAAGATAACTCAAGAACAAGTTAACTGATTTCGCTCAATTTAGCATGAAACTAGGTCACTACAATTAAGGGCAAGAATTTCTATTGAGTTGACTCTCAGCCCCCTTTGAAATAGCGCAATTGAAAGTTCTCATTGAGTAGATTACAACTCATATGTTACTTTAGGTCAAGGCGACCTCAGTGGGTCAGATATCGGGGTCAAAGTTTGCAACCCCAAATACATGTCATGTGATATATCATTCAATAGCGCTTTTAATTAATAACAACAATGACCATAAACAATTAATTATTAATTATAAATGTCTGAGGATGCCGTCGGCACATTAAATATTTAGTCAACAAGTAAAGTCTACTAAAGTTCTGTCGACTAATTAATTTCGACTATATAATTTGGCCAACTAAGTAAACAATTAAGGTGTTGACTGGAAGCATTTCCACTATAACAATCTGATGAGCTAAGTTAACCAATTAAAATTTCGTTGATAAAAACAGAAGCTCATTAGCAATTTAAATGCCACATTTTTATTCTTTCGGAAGAATAAACTTTCATAATAATTTAAAAAAATCTAAATGTTCAGTAGTGAATAGTTTTACGAGACATGGCTTTTATTATTGGATTACAATGTCATTAAATGACTTCAAAATAAGACAGCTCCAAATAATCAAGAAAAACAACTTAAAATACATAGCCAACAGGCATAGCCATACAAGTACAGAGAAAAACTTATGCCAGGCCGTTGCTTATATATAGTTGGGTGGAAAAATTTGAATTCCAAATTTTGGAACATGATTTTCTTTGAAAAAAGTAATTATGAATGGACAATTGTTTAACCCTTATTACAATGACAATGCTAATTATTACAAAATTTAATTGTTTTGTAAATTCATGTTCCTTTTTTTAATTCCATTGGCTGTAGTTGGTAAAACCATTGCACTGAACAATTACGAAAAAAAAATTACTAGATATTCTTCATTTTTTTAAAAGTAAAATCTTTCGTTTTTAATTTTTATTAGTTATCAAAAAGCATTTAAATTTAAACTTGACAATTTATCAACAGTAAAATTCATATTATCATCTTGGTTTATTTCTGCATAACATTAAATGAACATTTAACCTTTCCTTAGAATATTTTAAAAGATGACAGTGTTCACAAGGCCAGTAGTATTTCCGATGCTTCAGCTTCACGTGACTATGCAGCTCTCTCCAACATTTAAACACTTTAATTATCTTTGAACTAGTTTCTGGTTGCCATGGACAACGCATACACAAATATTCCACTTTACTCCTTTCCTTCTTCCCAGGATCCATTTTTTTCTCGAACAAAATATTATTCTGAGTTTGTGGTGTCACCGGCACATTTTTATGTAAATCTTTAAAATGTTCTGAAAGCTGTTTCGAAGAGATCATCACTTCCGAGCATTTGGGACACTTCCAACAATTCTTTAGATGATCAGCTGTCAGATGAGCTTTGAGATCCTCCTCAGTTGAGAATGGAGGCACTTTGCAATATTTACAAGGAAAGGTTACTCCAACGAAAGGGGAGACGGGACGAGGTGACTCCTCCTCCTCTTCAGGAGGTGGTGGTCGTGACATGGCTACTGGGGAAGGAACTTCTGTTCCATCATTTATATCACAAAATGTATCATCATCTCCTCCTCCATCTTCTTCTAAATTGATTTCATTCTGATAAGCTAATGAATGAACGGCCCCTTCCCTTGTCTGCTTTCCAGATCCTCTTTGAAGTCTCGGCGGTCCAATTCCCAACTCCTCCCTCAACCTCTTATCTAATTCCTCCACCCTCCTCTCAATCTCCTCCCCGTCCTC
>JAQFZG010001295.1:0-22319 GCA_034695465.1 Entomobrya nicoleti | reverse complement strand
CAGAATGCTGCATCCAAACTCCTGGAGTAACATAACCACGGGTTAATACGAAGATACTTGATCTGAAAATATGCAAATAAAGATACTTAGTTTGATAACATATAATGAAACAAATTTAACTATTTCAGGTTTTAGTAGTATTGTTAATTAGCATAGTAAATTTACCTGAAATGACCGTTTCTTATTAGATATCATCCGAACTGGAAATTTGAAACCAGATTCAGGAATCCACATGTTTTTTAAAATATTAAATTTGTCTTCCTGGCTGAGTTGCTTATCAATAAAATATGCTATATCGTTAGTACTTTCGTTAAGTCGAGTTTGATCAGTAGGTTTTATAGAATTTGAACTGGCTTGTTGTTCACCGGAAGTTACTGCCACGGCTTCATTGTTGTCAACATTTGGATAAACTGTTAAACTAGAGTTAGTTATTTTGAATTGTTTAACAAAACCAAGGTTTAATAAATTTCCTTGTCGCTTAGTTGGTCTGTTGCTCATTATGTAATTAAGATTTAATCTAAGAGACCACTAATTGACTAAAACTCACTAAAATAACTTGTCTTGTTTGAGTTGCTTGTGAGACATTTTAAGCTAAACTACCAAGCTGATTTACACAACAAGCATGTGTGAAAAAAGGAATCTAAGGAAGAATACGCTTTGCGGCACTCAAAGTATTCAGCTTAATAAAACCAACTAAATTGGTTATGAAAATTAAATCAGATTGTGGGTTTTCGGTTTTGATTATAAGAAAAAATTCGCAGATCTACAATTTCCAGGTAGGGGCACGGGCCCCTTAGGACCCCCCCTCCGTGCGCCAGTGTCCGTAAATAAGTTCTACGTATTGTCCTAGTTGAACGTTTTTGAAAACTACAAATTATTTGGATGACTAACAAAAATACACTAAAGCTAAGCAAAATAATTGATTTGTTTTCATGTCATTATCATTTAAACTGAGTATTACATTTTTCTCATGTTTATAGCAGAATTATATTTCTCTTGGAAAATGATTTTAAATTATAAACTAAAGATCAATGACGAAAAGTTGTGTTCTTAAATCCGCCAAAGATTTTTCTTAAACACGTGCCAAAATTTTTCCATAAAATATAAATGAACAAAAGTCGTCTACTTAACCACCGTTTAACATGATCTAACATCCTTTTACACATATTTTTTGGAAAGTGGCGCAAGATAATTGAGTTTTAGGAGCATTTTCACATACCTTAAAAATTTATTTATGACTTATGATTTTATTAAATATCTCAGTACACAAATACTTTTCACCTAAACAAAAACAGATGTACTATCATTGTATCAACCTAACATTTTTTTTACAAATATTTGCTAATCATTCCATAATTTGTGCTTAATGAAAACTCAGCAAAATTAAAGCCTGCACTTTGTATTTACGCAGGCTTTTCATTAAAATCTATCATTTTAAAAACTTTGACGATTTATAACTACTGCTTTCAACAAAAACTCCAAAACAAATTTGATTGTAGTACTTAAAATCCCAATCGTTTTACTTTCCACGAACGCAACCAACCTTTCCTCATTTAATTTCGGTAAATCAAATAGTAAACTATTCACGCATTTCACAAAACTGCAAGGTATAACTTCAAAACATTGATGTGAGCTTTGTTATCGAACTCGTAAAGTCGCTAAAAACCGTCTTTATATAAAATATATTAGAAAACTACACAGATGTACTTTAATACAATTTGTTTAACTAGGGATTTTAAGTTATCCCAGTTTCCATTACAATGTAATTATTTTGAAGAAAAGTGTATTTTTCAAATACAGGGAATAAACTATTTTTTTGACCGTGCGCTTTAGTATTTAGAACAATATTTTTCACAAAGGAAACTTGCTACTAATTTAATCGAAATTTGTAAACACAACAACTTAATAAAACCCAAAATTATTGTACGAACATTCCATTATCAATCTGCGTTTTGTATTTTCACCAAGAGCGTTCACCATCTCATTTTAACAGGTTTTTACCATGATTGTCTCTTCTAGTTTTTCTGGTTAAACTTAATTTTGTACAAATAAATTAAGTTCCGCAAACAATACAAATTATTATTTCTATTCATGTTATCATATGGTAATACAATTTGACTTAATTTTTTAGTACATGCTATAATTACCATTTAACTCATTATCTGATAACTCCAAAGTTTTCACAAAATCTATAAAAGTTATATTTCATTAAATCAAACCGAGCACTACATTTTACTCAATTATAACCGTTTTTTTTGTTTTCACAACAATTCCCTTATTTTACTCATTTTTCCCAATTGATGTAAATTTGTACAAGCTGTGGTGGGCGTGTCACTTCAGCACCTGAAAACAAAAACGAAATACATAAATAAAAAAATTATTCTGTAATATTAGATTTTAAAAAATCAGCAGTAAACTCTCACTCAAACAAAGTGGATCCTCAATTCGATCTTTCACTTTAATCCTAAAATTCTCCATTGCAGAGTAACCTTGGGATCCCCTTTTTCTATTTACTTCAACTAGTTAACCTAAAAAACCATTTGTTGTAATTAAATTCATTAGAATTATATTATACTTCAGTTCACAAAAAATACCACAAAAATTAATACTTACATATTTACTGTGAAACTTTAAATAAGCTCTATAATATCAACACAAACTGAGTAATGATCACTTTATTTATTAATTTCACTAGTTCTTTAAATCAAATTATTGGATGTTGTAATTGTGCAAAAAAAAACCTAAAAGACTACGTCACATGTTTATTCTTTTTTCTTGTTTACATTAAATATCAGCTTTGAAGTCATCAGCTCAATGAACCATTCTGATAGTGTGTTTGCTTTTACTGCTTCATTGGCTGTGAGCACTTGTTCAATATGCGACACATGTCGTGTGTTCGATTCTGGATTTTGCAACAAAGGAAGATAGCTGGACGCTATCATAAGACAAGCATTGACGAAAGAATATGTGTTAAGATCTGTACAAAAAAATGCATACATTGTTTGTGCATGAGGAAATAGGATTAAACAAGAAATTCTCTGGAAATTGAAATTAGTTTTATTTTTGGAGAAGCATAAAAATTAGAGAAATTTTGATAAATATTTGAGGATTAACTCGAAGGTTCTTATCAGATTCGAATTGTTATAGTAACAATTTTTTTGGTACTAAAAAATAGAAACAAATACTTTGAGATTTTTTTGGGTATATTCAGAAAACATTTTACTACAAAAATTTACTAATTAAGGATTAAACATAAGAAATTACAAACACAAAATTTAACCTTACCACGAAATATTTTAGTTTTTTTTAAATAACATCAGTGAGATATATAATGGTTTATATTTAGAAATAATTTTGGTGTTTTTTTTTCTACTTACAACAATAATTATCTAATGTAGATAAATAAACTTTGATGCACATCAAAATTTAACATGCTTCTTTCTTTTTCCTGCATTAGTGTACATTCCATACAATCTATGTACATATTTTGTTAAGGGAAAGCAGATATTCAAATATATTGATTAAGGTTTCCTTATCCGTTTCTTTAAAGAACAAAGTAGTTTATAGTGGCAATATATGTATACCTTCTAATATTACGATAGAATAAGCAGCAGTTTACAAGCATTCCAGTTTCCCCTAAAATCACAATCGTAAACTAAAAAGCATTGGATCCATTGTCAACGTTATCTTTTTCTCACGCTAAATACTGCTTTCATTGTATGAACAATATTTAGATAGCTGGTCTTGATGCACTCATGATATGATAAGTGTTCTCTTTTCAAGTAAATTCAAGCACATGTGCATCTCACGTGAACAAGAATAATGACTTATCAAAATGTCTTAAAAATAAACGTGTTGTAAAGTAAAATATCTGATACGTTTTAAATATTTAGGGCGATAATACCAGTTTTATAAAATGAAGATTTGGACAACTTTAGCCATCCAGTGGACCAGGAGTGCTTGCTCAGTTAACACATCGGATACCAGCTTTAGGGATAATTTGGGGTTACACGATTGTTATAAAAGTTTTACAAGAGGACAGTTAATTAGCCGAGTTTAACTTTTTGGTGAGTAAAACCATCCGCATTACATTACAGTTTTGGTAAGTTTAATTTTTTTTAAATGGTGTCAAAAAGTAATTTGTTATAAGTTGCAAATAAGTGTGTATTTTGATCATATGAATTAGTTGCAAAGTATTTAATTATTTTGATAACTGCGAAACAATTAGATATTGTCAACACTCCTCATTTACTTAAAGGTACCAAGTTATCTATTTTGATTACCCAGTTGACTTCAATTTGCTGTTTTATTTTAGTTTTTTTAGATGGTTTTAAATAGTGGTAATAAGGGACTTAAATAGTAGCAAATAATTGCTGAGGATTTTTTAAATTTGTTTATTTTTTTTGGGATATTGAATAGGTTAAAATGCATATTGGTGGTTTTTTAAGCTTAAATTAGTTTTTGGTGAGTTAAATGGGTTTATTTGAAATTCTGGAAATTATTTCTCGCTTCAATTAATTTTTCCGACATTTTAATGCAAACATATAATTATGGTTTTAAATCGGTTTTTGGCGAATTTTTAATGGTGGAAATTAATTTTTCAGGAAGTTCAATGGGTTTCATTAAATCTTAGGGGGATGTTCATTGTTAAATTTAAAAATTCTTGTCTGGATAATTTTTGTAATAAAAATGAATAAGTGAGGAAGTTAAATGAGTTAAATAAGGTTTTGAGGAATTTTATGCGTGACAATTAATTATTCACGTAGTTAAACTGTTTTTGTGGAATTTTGAAAGAACGATTTATTTACTTAGAGAAATTTGAGTTCAGTGAAGATTTAATTTCTGGGGAAATATGATAATTTTTAAATAATTTGTGTTGATTTTTTAATTAATTTTTTTATAGTTTTTAAATTGTTTTTTTTAAAAAGGTGTCAAAAAGGGTTCAAAAATGACTAAATCGATTCAAGAGTCGGCTACAGGCGAGAAGCATGTCCCTAAGACGATCATCATACCCAAGATCGCTCTTAAATGGAAGGTGGAGTACTTATTTTTATATATTTTTTTATTCGTTTAAATTTATAGTTCAGTAAAACTTAATTTTATAGTTTATTTCGTAATATATTTTTGTTAACGCTGAAAAACGCTGTTTTTTGTTAAATTTACATCAATTTTTGTCTTTTTCTTTTTTTTTACAGGAAACAGTAGATGGTGTTAACACCTCCGAGACGACCGGCTTTGACCGAGGACTCCAACCCGAGAAGATAATCGGCGCTAAAGTGTCATCTGGGGAGCTCATGTTCTGGATGAAGTGGAAGGATGCCGACGAGGTTGATCTCGTTCCAGCTCATCAAGCCAACGTCAAGTGTCCTCAGGTCGTCATTGACTTCTACGAAGAGTGTATGAATGACCAAATAAGTCTGCCAACAATGATGACTGAAAAATAATCTCCCAATGCGGGTTTTTTACGGGATACACCTGAGGTGCGGGAATGGGCGTCAACTTCAGATTAGTTTTATTTTAAAATCTGAATAAATCAATTTTTTGTTCCACTTTGCGTAGTATGAATTTTTTATATTGTAACCTTCATAAAATAGTAAATTAGTTATTTTAGTTGGCGACTAGTTAATCTTAATTAACCTTTTTTAGTTAGTTTAGTTTAGTGAACCTATTTTTGTGGTAAAGGTTAAAAGTTAACTGCTGAGTTTAGAGACTGGATTTTTTTTCTGGTTTTGGGTTAAATTTTGATTGAAAAAATTTTTAGTGGGTAATTATAAATAAAATTGTTAGTTTACTTCTATATGTTGTAGTTTAATGATTAGTTAAAAACAAATCAATCATTATTGTATTTTGAAATACTGCTGGCATTTTTACGTTTTTTTGAATTGGTTTCTTGAAAATTTGTTGATTTATCTTTATGGTGTGAAATCTTTCTATCATTTTTATGGGGAAAATAAGTAATAGAAAATATTTTTACTTGAATGAGTTAAAAGTTTTCTAAGAAATTATGGAAATTTTAAATTAAGACAAATTAAATGTATGATAGTGTATTAAAATTGATACTTAATGTAATGCAAATGAAAAAGTGCATAAGATTTAGAATTTCATAACAAGCGTATAAGAGCGATTTTTTCGTAGAATAGTTATTATTGAAATTTCGAAATGTGTATATATTTTATTACAATACATTTCATATAGTGATTTAAATCCAACTATTACAATAAATACACATGTTACACAGTTACACAGATACGTATCTACAGATTTTACGTCAACATTGAAACAAAAAGGTTTTCTGACTTTTCATCTTATGAAACGATATCCTTCACAATATTACGATTCAAGTAAAACTGTACTGTTTTATTGCACAATACACGAGAGCAAATTGTAATAAAATCCAACATTTTTGGGGGACCACTTGACTACACGAATCTTACGACCACAAAATCATGAACTTCTTTGCCACCATTTGAACCCAGTAGCTGTTATTGTGCCGTTAATTGTTCTATTATTGTAATCATCATGCACTTGCAATTTGGATACGTCCATGAACGACATTTCTAATATCTTACTTCTGATTTCACATTAACACAAAGCTTTTTTTTACTAAATTACACTATTTATGTGTAAAATATAAACCGAAACCAAAAAAAAACTGTTGACTAGGAATAATTACAATATCTGCTTCAATGAAATTAATATGGCAAAACCAATAACAAAACTATTTATTATTTTGAATTAAGTTTAATTTTTTAAACTTTACAAAAGGGATTATAAGAATGGTCCCTCTCATTTATGTCGCTTTTCTCTCTCTAAATATTATACTTCACTTTGACATTGGTTGGTTAAATATATTTGAGGTAATTTATTCAGGATCTATTTAAAGAACTTTTCAAAGTTTATTTTTATATTAAAAACATGATGCATAACCATATTTGTTTCCGTCGACAGATTTTCTACTTGAGTTGTTAATTTAAACCTTAAATGTCCAAACTTCAATTTCACTACTCACCATAACATTCATTCTAACCATACTTTTAGATAACAAGTTTCGTTTGATAAAAAATACTAACTTGAAACAGATAACAGATAATATGCTTGAGATAACTAAAAATAACACTAGTTTTCTTTAAAATGATTGAGCTATTTTACAGGTTTAGCTTAACCGATCATAAAGACTGAATCTTTAACCCTAATCTTTTAACTACGATTTAAAAAAAGTACTCTCACATTATTCTTTTCTCATGCTTCAGTATTTGAACTATATTAATTACATACTTTGTTTTTCAAATTCGTTTAAGCACTACAATTTTTTTTGTTCAACTTGTACAATAAACTTATTTTTATAAGTAACAATACAACTTTGTTCAACAATTAAATTGACGTAATTTTTAGCTTTAAGCACTCAGATTTTGTATAAATATATCTTGACTGTGTAATCAATTTACTTGTTGATTTTACATTCGAATTATTACGAAATTTCTTACAAGGAATTCGTCATTATCATTCATAAACGTGTTTTGTTAAATTATGACTTCATCAAAAATTTAACTAGGAAATAGAGTTTCTCACTTTGAACTGCAGCATTACATTATATTACAGTACAGAAATTATTTTACGCATACGTATTTAAGTAATTTTATACTAATTATTTAAGCTTACACATTTAAACGACATCAATCTTCTTTTATAAAAGATCTAGTATCTTAGAGGTTTATTGCATAAAACTACAAATCTATATTTGGTACACATAAATCATATAAATGATATCGTCGCTACATCTTTATCAACCCGTTTCGTCATCACTTTTGTAGTTTGTAGTAAAAATCGTTAAAAACTTAAACAAGTTTTGTTTATAAATAAACACCGTAAATCATGAACTGCTCACTGCTAAAGGTATTTCTAAGAAAAAGTTTAGTATTGAGAAGCCGATGAAGCAGAATAAACGTAATAAAATACGAACATATTTAATTTTAACAGTATTCTTAGTAATATATATTCTTCTCGTTCATTTCATGATAACGTATATCTCATAGTAAATAATTCATAGCATTTGTCGTATTTCATACTAATCGCAGTCATTATCCTGTACAAAAACATTGCCTTTTTTACTTCTGGGCAATAGTAGATTGGTTAGCTTCTGATGGAAACGTAGAGCTTTCATTTTAATATGTATCGACCATTTTTTGTGCAATGAGTGAACAGACAAATGTGTAATTTGAATAAAAAAACCTATTGATTATGGGACTTCCTAAAGTACATTCCACATAAAGGCAATCTAGATTAAAATAGATAAACATTTGTGCAATTATAAGTAATTGTTTGTTGTGTATTTTGATTTTTTTAGTAGCTGATTATAAAAAGCCAAACCAAATAATAACCCAGTTTTCGATATTAATTAATCTCAACTTTGTAATATTCCTTATTCTGACATTTAAATATCCAATTAAAAGTCGCCGTGTGAAGTAAGTTTTTAATTGTTGATGGCAAAGCAAAACAAATAACAGAACCAATCATACTTTTGAATGGATTTTTTTTAGACTTACAAAAATAATTATAAGAGTGATCTCTCTCATTCATGTAACTTTTCTCTTTCTAAATGTTATACTTCACTTTGCCATTAGTTTAGCTTGAAACAGTACATTATACTTCAAATAACTAAAACGATTACTAGTTTCTTTAAAACGATTGAGCTAATTTAATATTTTAACTTAACTACCGAGCATAAAATAAAAATTCATAAAAAGTTGATCAAATAATTTTGTGATTATTCTTGGTGAAAGTTCTCTTAAATCTTTACATCTATTGTAAACCATATTCTTTTGACTGTGATTTAAAAAAAATCTAACATTAATTATATTTCTCATATTGTTTACATACTTTGTTTTCAAAAAGTTTTTAAATTAGGTCTAGCACTACATTTTATTTTTGTTAAATTCGTACAATGGGCTTATTTATGTAAGTAACAATACAATTTTGTATAACAATTAAATTGACACAGTTATTAGCTTTTAACCCTCAGATTTTGTAAGAATTTACCTTGACTGTGTAATCAATTTACTTGTTGATTTTACATTGGAATTAATACGAGATTTCTTACAAGTAATTCGTCATCATCATTCATAAACGTGTTTTGTTAAATTATGACTTCATCAAAATTTAACTAGAAATAGAGTTTCTCACTTTGTACTGCAGCATTACATTATATTACAGTACAGATATTATTTTACAGATGCGTATTTATATAATTATATACTAATCATTTAAGTTTGCACATTAAACGACTAAACATGCTACTTCTCTCATACAAAAACCTTTAACAGGTTATTATTATTTTTCAAACGGTTTTTAACTGTCAATTAACCCCGTTGTTTGGCGACTAATTCGACTAAAAATTAGGGGAACCCCCAATATAACTAACCATTACGTTTTTTTCATTTTTTTTTTATTTTTGCAATAGTTGAATTCTAATCTTACATAATTACGTTTTCGTTCTAAAATTGTCTAAATTAAATTTAATCTCAAGTTTTTATCATTTTTTTGTTAGAATCTGAAGCATTTTATGATACTGAATATGCCAAGTTCTGATGTTATTTAAAGTGTTAATTTTTTGTAATAATTAACGTTACTTAAATAAACTTTCCACTTCATAAATTTGTATGGCGACTTTCACTTCCCAGTTTTTATGCATCCCGTTTACGAGTAAGTTTAAGTTATTCCATTATCCAATTGAAAAGAGTTATGCTCGCGTAACATGTCTCTCAACATGAAATCCACTGAAAAAATATACACCAACATTTAGTAAAAATAATGAGAATAAAAATTATCTTGATATAAAATAATAACGAAAATTGATTTACCCATTTTATTGCAAGGTAATAAAAGCATAAGGTCGGGTCATGACCGTTATTCCAAAGCAATTTACTTCATAATTGTTTACGTCACCTAAATATTTAACAGTTACGTATAAATAATAAGTGATAACACTTTAAATACTTACTATTCACAGAAAATTTAAGAAAAAAAACGGCATAACAGGTGATAGTATTTCTATTGGTTACATTAAATTTTACTACAATAAAAGTATAAGATTTAAAACTTAACACGAATTACCTGTTTACTACTGAATTATTACCCAGATTGACTTTGTTGATACGACTGACACGCACTCTGTAAAATGTATCGTGACATTGATGCACAAAAACGCATAATACGTTATTATACAGTTTAAATGATGAATTCTTCTGGTATTTAATTTTTATACTATAAATTTTAAATACATTTTAATTTTTTAACGGGTAAAGCGTAAACCCTTTCTGTTGTTACTTTTGGGAACAGCTGGTAAGTTCAACAATAGTCCATTCAGTAAACATGTTTGTTTGTACTGCTTCTTTCTGCTTTGTACACCTGTCTGACGTGAGGCACTTGTTGAATGCTTCATTGTTGGGATTTCAACAAAGAGAGGTCTTACCAAAATCAATGCATAAGGAATAAATGTGATAGACAAAGACATCGTGTGAAGATGTGTAATAAATATGCACGCATAAAATGATTTATTTATCATGAGTATCATGAAGATGTTGTAATATTATAACAACACAAGAAACAAATAGTTAAGTTTTGCAATATGTAGTTAGTTTTAATGTATGAAATTAAATGTTTAATTTATTATATTTTTATTATTTATTGTTGATGTCCCCGTTAATATTTTTGATTTACATTATCTTTAATATTTTTGGAAAAACCTTAATTCTTTTAAACATCGATAAAAATACTGCCATCTTTTATTCGATCATTTTAATTGAATTAAATGTATTTAAATAAATAGGTCAAGTTTTGCTCAGCAAGCACTACAAAAGCCAAATGATATGGAACGTCTTCGCTCTGCTTTTTCAGGTTTTTGATTATTATAATTATTTACATTACATGTGAGTAAACAAGTACATTTTTGTTTACCACATGGTGGCTTTTAAAACCAGAACATATAAACTTTCTTGATTTTTTTTCGACACTGCTTCCATTTATTTTATAATGCGATCTATACCACTCTCTAATAAGCAGTTATTTGACAAGCTGTGTAAAACTAAATCAAGTGTTTTTTTTCACTTTAAACTGCCTTATTACATATTACTACAGTACCCAAATATTATTCATGCAAACACAACGTATTGCATTGATTAAATATACATTTCACGAAATTACAACAGTAATAAATCCGTACAACTTAATAACATAAATTTTCTGTATATTTTTTTAACGAGTTCAAGAAAAATTTCCAAAAACAAGTATTCAATATTTTACAAACATGTAATCGAGTTTTTCAGAGCACAAAATTTTAGTACATGATCATTTCTCGGGTAATATGAGAATTTAATTTAAGTATTTAATATTTGTTTAGAATTTATACCATTAAAAAATGTCAAAAATTATCCTAACATAACATTTAGTATCCACGAGTATGAGCGTCTATGTTTATATGAAATATACAGTAATACTTCCATATTTTAACTGCTTTTTAAGTAATGACTCATCTGAAATGATATTTGGGTTGTGGTAAACATACGTCGTTTACACACAACTTTTTTGCATTGTATTTAGAATATTGTATTATCTTCATATTAAAGTTCATTTTACTTTTTACTATAAACACATTCAAATAGAAAGATGTAAAATCAAAGATAATGTAATGATAATGTATCCTCCAGTATTAAAAAAATCGAACTCGTTTTTTTGCTGCTTTCAAAAAACCATACACCATTGAAGGCTATAACTTTGTATTTAAGCTTTCGGATATTTTGCTTACAGAATAATATTACAGTGTAATACTCAATACGATTTTGAAACAATTTGGACTTTTTTTAAGCCCGTTCCAACAATATAAAAAGGCTGTTTTAATTATAATCAGGTTAACAAATCAATAAATAAGTTTTACGTATTATCCTAGCTTAACATTTTTGAAATTACGAATTATTTGGAGAACTGCCGAAAATACACAAAAGCTGACCAAAATAATTTGTTTTCATGTCATAATCATTTAAACTGAGTATTAAATTTTACCCAAGTTTACCACAGAACCATATTTTTCTTATGGAGTGAATGTTAAATATAAATTAAATTCAATGACTAAACTTAAATCGACCAAACGAATTCTGTGCTGTACGTTGAATGTTCCATTCGTGTTTAACCAATTATATGATACTATTTGTACATATTTCAGTTACACTTATTTTACATCGAATGACGAAAAACTACTAACGGAAAAAGTATACAGTTTTACAATAAACAAATTGTGCAATAAAAATAACAGAACCATTCATACATTTGAATTGAGTTTTATTATTTTTAACTTAACAAAAGTAATTATAAAAGTGATCAATCTCATGTATGTAGCCTTTCTCACTCTAAACGTCATATACTTCGCTTTGACATGAGTTGGTTTAACATTTTTGAGGTAATGTATTCAAGATCTATTTAGGACCTTTTTAAAATAGATTTTATATTTAAACCATAACGCGTCAGCATATTTTTTTCTGCCAATAAATTTTATTCTAGAAGTCAACATTTAATTTCACTTCTCACCATTACGTCCATTTGGATAGCAAGTTTCGTTTGATAAAAAAATTTGAGCTTGAAACATTACATTATGCTTCAGATAACTTAAATAATTGTCAGTTTCTTTAAAACGATTGAGCTACTTTACATTTTTAGCGTAGCAACCGATCATGAAAATTATAACATATAATTTTGTAATGACTCTTGGTCAAAGTTTTTCTTAAATCTTTACATCTGTTACAGGGTTGAGCCAGACCCCGCGCGCTTCCCATCCCGCCTATGTTAAACTCCAGTGCGCTCAACATAGGCGGGATAGGGCGCGCGAGGGGTCTGGCTTAACCCTGATCTGTTACCCTAATGTTTTAGCTTTGATTGAAAAAATAACATGGAATTTTTTCTCCTCAGATAACTAATATGCTTTACAGATCAGCTGCCACTTGATCCGATATTCTTTCTACAGAATCTTCAGCTAGTATTCGAACAAAGTTAGCAGCACATTTTACTAACTTTGCTCACAATAACAATTATTTTGTGCAATGCCTTGCAATGAGCTGATCGATAATGGTTTTATTGATATTATTGTTAGATGAATTATTAAGCAACTCACACAGAAAGTTTTTTTTAAAATAATGATCAATGCGACCATTTTTAATTAGGATGTTTTGAGAATAAACACTTTTAAAATAAAGTCAACTGATAAAAGGAAATTTTAATCGAGCAGGTATACCTGTGATATCAGTGAATAATTACCATGTGAATTCAATTTTCAACATATTTTCATACCCTGATTGATTGATTGTGTAAAAAAACCAAAGGAAAATATGCATTTTTTTTCATTTTACTAGTTCGGTTAATAAAAAAACTGAAAACTTCAATAAAATTACTGTTTTTAAATATGAACAACTGGTTTAAAATAACAATCTCAACTCAAGCTACGAAATTATTATTGGATATAGATGTATTTAATGCAGAAAGGGTATCGTACTACCAAAAAAAGGTAAAATCATTTTACTTATTTTTGACGCTGCACTAAATTTCTGTCTATAAACAATGTATTTGTTAACGCTAACATAAAACTTGATTTTGATACAAAAAATCTTACATTGTTTAAAGTTAATGTTTAGGTTTATATTGCGATTAGTTTTTTATACTGCAGTATCACATTTTACAACAGTATCAAAGGAATATTACTTTTCCAGGTTATTAATCACAAAGACCTAATCAGGTAGGTCAATATTTGGATAATGTTTCGCTAATAATATACCGACCCGAAAATTATTCCAAAAGTTTCTCATCCATAAAACTATGTTAAGCATGTTGCGTATATAACCAGTTGAACCAAAATAACTGTAACAAAAAAAACGTTAATTAAGATTAAAACCACCATATTTTCAAAGGCAATTTCAAGATATAAAAAATTAAATTATGATTTTTCAAGTCTCACGAAAACATCACAGTAGGGATCCTTGGAACTTGTACTCGTAATTTCCCTTTTGGACACAACAGGCTGCTGATTTGAAACAAATAAGCTATATGCCAATTAAAATTGCAATAATTGGGTTAGATACACTGCAGTTAGAAAATAACTCATTTATTCGTGCAGAGAGACAACAAACCAAAAAAACACTTATTTTTACCTTCAAATCAAGTTTTATTCAAGATAGGTAGGTAAGAAACATTTATTTTTACTTGAACTTTCGTCACTTTAATTAAATTTAATAATAAATTCTGAATTGTTACTAAGGAACAAATACACATGTTTGTTGCTTACTTTTAAAGATCAGCTTAGAATGCATTACTAACTCAGTCTATTTACCATCTAAGCTTCTGGTGAGTACATTCTCTACACTTGTTGAACATTGCATTGTTGAGATTTTCACGGAGACGGTATTCATGATTTTTTATATGTAAGGTATGTACACAGGTGGTTAGGGCACCAGAATAAAAGGTATATAGCCAAATACAGGTATTTTTAATAAGAAAGATATTTTCACCAACAATGGAAGCATCAGGTGAGCTTGATCTTGATGCACTATCTCCATCAAACAATGTTACACCTTAAAAAAATAAGAATAAGACTTGACACATGGGTTTGTTCATACTGCAAGTTACAAAATATGTCATATTTCTTCGAAATATATTTAAATATAAAATAAAGTAGTTTTCGTTTAAATTTAAATAGTGCAGATAGAATATAGGTTTTAAGGATAAAACCTTTTAAAGATGAATTTATGAAGATGTTATTTGTAAATAGTCCCATAAAAATCCAAACAAAAACTGAAACAAGAATGAAAAACCTGTTTGTTACTAAATCAGTGCAATTGTGAGTTTCCAGTTATATTTTGTTGCTAGCTCAGAAAAATATTTCGAGAGATTTCGGTGATCTGGTTGAAAAAAAGACTCATGGGTTTGTTGGAGGAAAGGAGGGAGTGGTTGTCAAGATGTGGCTTTTTAAGTCGATAAGTCATTTATTTTAGTTTAATTAGTCATAAAAGTCATAATGAGGTTTCTTTGTTTTTATCATTCGTTTTAAGTTTTACATGATAAAAGTATAAATAATTATGTAAGTAGTCTCATTTTATGAAAAGCTGCTTATTATTTATAATAATTCAATAAAAAAAACAAAATACAATCTAATTTTAGGTTTTCAGGGCGTCTAAATTTTTATATGTGCAACCAAGTTCATATCGTCACTTGTCCGAATTTGTACGGGTGCTTGTTTTACTGAATATCTATAAATATTTTGTGGTACCGTAATACATCAAGTTAACTGTGCAACATAAGCACGATTTTTTGCCAGGTTGCCCGCTAATCTGTTTATGCGAAAGAAATAACGGAATGAAAATAGTAAGTCAACTTAAATAAATTAAAGTTTTGTAAATTTTGGATGATAGCAATATAAATTTTTATCAAGTTCAGCCAAGCATTAATTACTTTTTTGCAGTTACAAACAAGCTCACCATTAAAGTTTGGACTACGTTTTTATAAACCATGGAAACAAAAATTCACAAAAGGGTCAAATTCATACAAAAAACTTTACAAAATATATGAAAATTGAAGTATAATGTATTTATTTTCAATGTTAACCCGAAAAACTATTCATTATAATAAAAAAAAAGTTTCTCTATGCTGTCACCTTTTTCTTTTATAGATAAATTTTAAAAAAATAAATAGACTGTGTTTGTATGAAATAGGACAATTTTAAAAATTTAATTTACTAATTAATTTATTTGGTTTATTAGTTGTTTAGAGAAAACACTTTAATGCAAAAAAATCTCGTGTTTTAAATATATTTCTAAAAAAATCTATGTAATGTATGTATTGATTTTTGTGCAAAAAAAATACTTAAAAAACTGTAGTGAATACATTTTTTATAAAACTTGACAGCGATTTAAACTCCAGTTTTAACTTTAAATTTTTTGATGTATCCAAAAAGGTGATTGCTGAGTTGTGTTTTGACAATCCGGAAGTAAAATTCGAATTCTGTATTTGGCTAGGTAAATTATTATTTTAGTTTAACAAAATTTGATAAAAAATTACTGATATTTTATTTATAAATACATTATATTTTCTAATTAAATAACTTTTCAAAGAGTACATTATAATGTGTGTGTTGTGATTTTTAATCTACAAATTTTAGTAAGTGATTTTTTTAACATGTATGCAAAGGGAAAATCTACCATTCCGTTTAAAAATTAACTAAGATATAGAAAAACATTATTAACGTTACATTTAATACAATATAATGTATTTATTATATTAACTTCTAATAAAGACTTAGGTTCTATTTTCTTTTACCGAGAAAAAGCCACTTTCTCCATTATCCACCTCATTTATAATGGGCTTATAAAACATTTTTTGTTGTCAGATAGCTTATGAAATTGGCAAGTCTTCAAAGTTGCTTACGGTTATATTTTTAAAGTTGCTTTTATAACAGTCGTACGCATTTTATTTTGCGTATATCAAGTGCTTATTCAAAGAAAAATATTTGTTGTTTTAAGAATTAAACTTTGACTTGACTATAAATAAAACATTAGCAAATGTGTTGCTAATTGTTAAAAAATGAGTAAAAAGAATATTATTAAAAGTAAATTATTGTTGTCAACTTTTAATCCTTAACGTTTTTTGAGTTAAACGTCTTAAATGAGTTGTATTCTTGTTTTTAAACATAGAAAATTGCAGTGTAGTATCCTTTTCCAATTATTGGATAACAAAAAATTGTAAATTTAAATGGCATTTTTGATGTTGACTCTGAGTTGTGCTATGAAAACGATTTATAAGTTCCGTGTTTTTTGTGAGAGTGCTTGTCTAATAAGTTTGTTCAACTTTAAAATGAGTGTGTATCTTTAAGACAGATTAAAAAAAGTTATTTTTGATAAAATAAATAAATTCTGTTTATTAATTCAAAGTTGAATATTGAATGTGCAAATTGATATTTAGTCAAAAGATATTTCGCTGGTTCCAAAAAAAATTAACACAGGACATGTGTCATACCATTCAAAAGCGCGTTTCATGGGCTGCACCATAAATGTTCATCGTTTTTATGTGTCGCATATTTCAGCTACGTCGTTATGAACGCTACTATAGCGGTTTCCCCCTTTGAAATCACATTACATCACACAAATTATTTTAAATAGGTTGCTCCATTGACAAAGAAGCAATTCCCGGATTTGACATGGAAGGAGTGTCAAATCAAATCAAACTTTTTATTGAGTGCAGTAATAATTTTGCAGTTTTCCACTTTCAGTACAATTAAAAGACATTTATTTAATACATATTTTATTAGTAGAAAACCTCATCATCTTTGTACTTGTTAAAATTATTATAGCATCTAAATACAAATCATAAAAAATTCCTGTTTGACCTGTTTGATATTGAAATCAGTACTTTTGTAAGTTTTACCGTTATATTTTGTTGCTAGTCAAAAAACTTATCTCCAGCTCAAGTAGAAAAAGACAGACGGGTTTGTTGGAGGAAAGGAGGGAGAGGTTGTCTAGATGACGCTTTTTAAATCGGTAGTTCATTCAATAACTGTTAACTGACTCGAATTGACATTTAGTTGGTTCCAATTACTCATTTGAAGTTATATTGTACAAAACTGTATACAAAGTTTACTTTACACATAGCCAGCGCTTGCATAACAGTTACTTTCAGTTACTTCCGGCTTTACATTAAACCAAAAGACGTAACTGTTTTTTCAACAACCATTCGAATACTTGAGTACATTGAATTTAAACATTAGTAATATATTATTACAATTTACATTTATTGTAATTACTTTAAGATGTATTACACAATTACATTTTTAGCACTATGTAAAAATTTCCAGAATTTCATTTTCGTCAATCACCTAAAAATTGTAATAAACCATATTGTATCAATGTATAACAATTTACCTTGGTCAATAAACTTAATCATTAATTTTAAGCTCTGCTGTATTTTTGGTATAATAGAATAACTCAGTTGACATTTTTTATTTGTCCAAATCATACAGCAAATCGTTAAAGGACTACCAAAATCATCATGAGCAAATCAATCAGAAGATCTTTTTTAATATTTGAGAGATTTCACATTATTTCCTGCCAAATATTTAACGACGCTATTATAAATATACTTTTTTTAATGAATTTGTAAAATAAATAGTCAACTAAAATACATCTTTAGGTAACTTAAACAACAATGTCCTTAATAATTTCGTGATTAATTTTTATTACTAATATATTATTAACAATAATGTATTTGCATATATTTTTATTTGATAAACTGTTTTAGCTATTTAATTTGTCAGAGAAATATGAACAAATTACTTGTCAGGATTGTGTATGTAATCTTGACTATACTTTTCTAACTGAAAGTTATTTATAGGAAACTAGACTATAAAAACTAAAGTAAGTGTATAATTGAAAAAAATATTTCCGATTTAAATAGTTATAAATAAAATTGTGGATTTTTAATTGCAATGTTTGGACTAACTAATACTACATTTTATTAGTAATTTCCTTTGCGATACGATAACATCTTCCTTACTTTTTCTAGTTTTTTAAATGTTTTTCTTGACAAAATAAACAATTTTTTTAAAGATGTACAATCATCAAAGTAGTAAATCTGTGAAAAACTTATATTCAAAATTTTAGTGATATCGTATTTACGATTTCATGTAAAATGACAAATTTATAAACGTTTACAAGACAAGAATATATATTCTATTATTATAAAAACCTGCTTCCCTTATTTTTATTAGTGTAAAAACTTTACTAATGATACAACCCCACTGCAATCTTAAATATTTCAAATGCATCCTTTCAAACTTGAAATACTTTATTCAGAATCACATATAACGCGACATGGTGACAAATTTCTTATTGAAACTCTTGTCATTTAATTTCTTAGAAACTTATAATTTTCCATTTGCAGAAGTACATGATACTGTTAATCTGTCTACACGTGTCTCTTAAATCTTCAGCTATAAAATAATAAACTCGCACAATGATTTATAAAATTATATCGCATGCTAATAAAAACAAATTTTACTTCCCAATTTGTTGACGTTTATTGTGATTTCCATTTTCAATTTTTTAGAAATCCGCTGTAACGAGTGTGATTTTAAGTTATTCCAGTTTCGGTAAGAAAACAGTTTAACCCGTGTAAAATTTCTTTCAACTGGAAATCCACTAAACAATTATCCAAAGAGTCCAATTAATAGAAACAATAACAATTAGTACGATATGGAATAATAATTGAAGAATATTATACCCATTTTATTCCAAGGTAACAAAATCGGATGATCCCTAACGAATGTAATTTAATTGGCCATTTAATTTTTCTTGCATCACTGAAATAAGTAATGAGATTTGTTAACATACGGATCAGTTAATACTAAACTTTAAATAGCAATAATGTATTAGAAATTCGAGCAAGAAAAGTTTTTAACTGATGCATATTTGTCCATTGGTTTGGTTAAATGAAATTTTACAACAAATTAAATATTACGTTTAAGTTTTATTACAAAATTCACCTATTTATTACTAATTATTTAAAAGTTGGTCCTTGCTGATTTAACACACATAATAAAATGTATTGGTAAATTGAATGCACACACGTTTATCAAGTTACTGTATAACTAAAATATTGAAATTATTCTGGTTACTACAGAGTAAAATTCAATCTTTTACTGACCAATTTTCTTTATTGCATTTTATTCTTTTAGAATCAGCTGGTGATATCAACAATGATCCATTCTGAAAACCTGTTTGTTTGTGCTGCTTTCTTCAGCTTTGAGCACCTGTCCGAAATGAGACACTTGTTGAAAAGCTCATTGTTGAGAATTCAACAAGGGGAGATTACACCTAAACAAATACCTGGGGACTGAATATGTGAAATGTGATGTGGTCAGTTACAAAGCTTGGGCATGATAAAAGTGCACGAACTGAATAATAATGTTTTATGTTTTTGCATAGAAATAGATGCATAAAAATTATAACAAAACGACAGTGTTTTCTTAAAGACTGTCTTTAATTTATTTTAAGCCGTTCCATTATAATTTTAATGGGCGAATTAATATTTAATTTGACAGATCTTTGTTATTTATTTTTTAAATCTACAAATGTAGCTTGAGTAATTAGAACCAAGTGTTTAATGTGTATTATACCGTTATACTTCTAATGTAAAAAAAACATATGTAAGTCTGCATTAGTTTTTTAATTAACAACCAAGTATTCATTTTTAGCAGAACATTTTCAAACAATATAGTTATTTAAACTTCCATTAAAATAAAGTATAATACAAATCAAACATTTATAAACAATTTTTAATTAGCATGCTGTGCAGAATTTAAATTTTCCTTAAACAATCAATTTTTTTGCCACCGCCAGAACCTATAACACTTTACTTGAACCAGTCTTTATATAAATTTGCCACCTAAATAACCTTTTAGTCTTATGTCCATTGTATACTTTCCTTTCGTTAATTACTCAAGTGATTTTTAACACGTTTTTTTGTGTTTACATTTTAGCCCAATTGACTATCTGGTATGCTTTCAACATGGTTTTTACTGTAAAACCTCCATAAACTTTCAACAAGCTTTGTATTTCCCGCTGCAGGAGGTAACAAAAACGTTAGACTTTTACTTACCCTAATTTATTATTTAATTATTTCTGTTTAAAGATTCAGAAAAAGTTTCTTGTAATTATACAAAATATGTATACCACCTACTGTATATGAAGCATGTATGATGTATGACTATCATTTGAAAACATAACTTCTTTTTTGATTTTACGTTAAACCGAATGACAAATATGTTGAAAGTACGGTATACGGTATTTTTCTAAAAAATTGGTTGATTTTTCTGCTTACAATACAAATTATTCATTGAATCTGAATAAATACAACAGTTTTTTTTACACCGAACTACCCAGTACTAAATAATTCTTTTGTTTCTATTTGTAATTTGTTTACCCGTTACAATTAATACATTTTTAATTTAAACGGTATTATTCTTAGTGTAATTTGCAATATATTGACTATGACTACATTTAAACGTAAAATGGCATAACGTCAGGCTTATATCAATTTTAGTTTAAACCTTTTTTAAATAACATTTTAAAACTATTTTAATACTCTTTTTAAAATCATTTTACATTGAATCTGTTTGTTGCTCTTATGAAATACTAAAAAAATCGATTAGGCATTATATAACATATATTAAAGTAACTTGTAACTTCATCGCTCTGCTTTTTCGAGTTTTTTGATTTATTTTATCACTTTTAGAGTTCATGCGAGTAAACAAGCACGTTTTTATTTATCATTTGATAAAACTACAAACTAACGAATTTTACTTATCAACTTTTCTATTTTTGATATGGCACGGTTTCAATTTATTGTATAATGTCACATGTACTATTCAATATTAAGTATGTGTTTTGGACCATGTGTGAAACCAAATCAATTGAAATGTTTCCACTTTAAATTGCAGTATTACATTTAGCTACAATATTAAAACAATTATTATTACAAGTGCAAGCGGAACTTATTAAATTTATGATATAATACGACACCTTTTATAAAAATCTTAAACAAAACAAAATTATTCAATTAAGTACCCTGACTTTTACTTGGTTCATTTGTTATTTGTAATGCCTGCATATAAAATAGATCAAAAAATTTCCAGGATAAAACGCGAAAACTTTAACGGAAAAGCATTTTCATAACTTATCTGCTAACTCCACTTTTATTATCAGTGTAGCAAAAAACATCTTTTATAATTATAAAAATAATATGTTGTCTTTTAATTTCAAGTTTTACGACTAACTATTAATACATTTTAATAGTACGTTTCAAGACGACAAATCTCACATAATGTTTTTCGCTTAATTTCTTATTCATCGAAATGAACTCAGCTGTGGTAACTAACTTCCACAAATACAACAGTAATATAAATGTGTATACATTATACTCAAATATTTTTTAGATCTCAGTTTACAATTCCTTTCAGTAGCCAAACTATTTGATGATATTCCATGTAAACTGTTTAACAATAATTAGTACACAATTTTGTAAAAATTACGAGATTTTTTTGTTAAATTAACCAAAACTTTTGCTCAAATTACGTTTAAATCACGTATTTAAAAACGATATTTTATAAAATATTTTTTCCTATCGAAATAATTCAAACTAAGCACTACAATTTACTCGATTATATAGCCATTGGGGTAGCTTGATGGGTTAGGTTAAGTTGTTGCCTAAAATAAGACAGAGAAATACATTTACTGTAA
>JAQFZG010001294.1:0-22320 GCA_034695465.1 Entomobrya nicoleti | reverse complement strand
CCAAATTCCAAAATATTGACACACACAAAAGTTACAGAAAATTTTCAAACTTTGCAATACTTTTGGAACAGAGTGTACATGTATATAATCTTGATTATAACAACAATTCTTATGTTATATTTTTTTCTTAACTATGTCTATATATTATGCATGGCTATTTGTACTCCAAGGTTAATTATGTTATAATTGTAATTGATTTTGAAGTCCGCAATAAAGCTAAATATTAATTATGTTATCAAACGAATGTAACAAAATGTCACTGTGGACTTTTGAGTAGGACTACGAGACACAAAAATTGTTGTAATTGATTAAATATGTACTAATTTAGTATACCAAAGGCATTTCCTGTAACTTTACCCATCTATAAGTTATGTAGCGTCTAAAGTGTTTACTTTGGAAGGTTCTAGTTATTTTGACAGTAAAGTTTAAATCTTAATTAACAAACACATATCTTTTAGATGCTTCTTTTTTAGTTTTAAATTTACTTTATGGACCATGAAAACACGTGTCCCAAAAAACAGTTTCCAAAACACACAAAAAATCAGAATGCCAGTTTTACGCAATCCTCGATAACTAAAAAATACACGCTAGCATTTCTGCTCATATTCAAGGTGACGATGACACTATTCAAGACATAATGATATAATTCCGTTGTTTCTATGTGAACAGTGATAAACTTCCGGTTTGTGTTAAAAAATATTTTCAGAAAGTAATATTTTTCAAAAGTCTTTTGGGGAATGTATTGCCTAAGTTCCTAACAACACGTAAATAATGAACTTTGTGCTGATTTAATGCATTCCGTCATAGCCGTCATTTTTTAGAGCAAGGTCGATTTGCTCTCTGTGATCTTCCAAGTGTGGAGTCACAATATTAAGTACATTTCTGAAAGTTACGTGCTGCATTAAATATATTTCATTACAAATTATCCAATCTACATACTTAAAGACGTCACCATTTTAACCGTAAGTTAAGAAATTACAAATTTATAGGCCATTTCGTCACTGGAAAATGTCAATGGCGACATTTGCAATTCCGGTGCCCATTTTGGCACAACGGCTTCACTAAATGTTACGTGGAATGGCTTAAATTAAACGCAAAACCAAACTAAAACATACACATATTTCTAAAAGAAGCTCAGATAAAAACTGCAGCTACAATATGCAATATACGATGATTAAAACTATAGTAAATGCCTTTGGTAAATTGTAAAAGGTTTTGATTTAAAAATGCTATTGGTTTACTAGAAATAGACCCGCTGTAAGAGCGATCATAACGACGTAGCTGAAAAAATCGACATATAACGACGCTAGTTGTTGGTGCTGCTATTTAAAAGCGCTTTCGAATGATATTTCACATGACCTGTGCGATATTGTAATCTTTGACCCCACAAGGTCACTATGACCCAAAGTGACACTTGATTCGTGATCTACTTGACGAGAGCTATCGATTACGCTATTCTAACGTACACTTTGATCTAGTTAAAAACTTTCGATTCTGACCTTTGGGTTTGAATATTATGACAACTACCGTACGCATGGGAAGTCACAATTAGAAAAATTAAAAGAACTGTCGGAAATTGAAATAGCCTAGAAACTGTTAAAACTTGTAAGTTGTCAATGTAACGGCAAAACTGTACGCTTGAAAAGTAATTGTTGTCGATAATGTAAAAGCGTTTGAGTGAAGTTTTTTTCGGACCTTTCGCCACTAAAATTGCAGTCTTTTTCACGTCTTTTCATTGTCGTTTTACGTGTCTTTCGGTCTTCTCTCTTCGTATCTTTTCAAGCCAAATTCGTGAATTGTTAAATAAATCAAAGTCTATTGTTAAAAGTAATTTCAAGTTGAATAGTTTAACACTTAATTACTGTAGTTAACTTTAGAAGTAGTATCATCATCACACATGACCAGCTGTCAACAGTATCAAACATTACTCGTCATTACATTCATGTTACTCAATTGGCTCTCAAGCACCTCGCTTCAACCCATCTTGCACACTCGCATTGGCTTGGCACTCAATACAATTGCCTTGCTGTGATCCATTGGCTCGTGGTGGTGGAATCGCCTATCCTTGACAGGAAAATAATTTGGAAGGACTGGACTTCTTTAGGGTAACAAAAACGGCAAAAGTGGAAGATTAGAAAAACCATCAAAAATTGATTTCAAAAACCACCGAAAGTGAAGAAACCAGTTCATGGTAATTTCATAACCGCTTGGAACATCCATCGGTTTTAACAAGAACTTATGCTACTAATTGGCGTCATCATCTTTGCAACGAATGTTTTCGACCATGAAAATCATAGGAAATTTGATTTTAAAGGATTAAAGGGTGTTTGACATTTCGTGTGATTACATTCAAACATCTTGATTACATTCCATGCCAAACAGGAGAAACTTCAAAAGTTACAAGAAGCAAACTTTCAACCTGAGCTTGTTGTAAGTGTAGTAGGACGCTGTTGTCCGTAGTTGTAGTTGTCAATGTAACTGTTGAACAAGAAACGCCATTTGGTATTATAAAATATTATTTGTAAAAGCACGACGTGTGGAAAAACGTGACAAGGATATTAAATTAAGGTGCATTTATATCAAAATATGTACTTAATGTAATAATGCTTCTGCTTTTGTTCGGTTTTTGATGCTTTGCACAAAAAATAATTAATTCAACGAAAACTTTTCATCATATTACATGCTTTTCTTCTTGGAAATTTTTCAAATTTCACACGAAATGATTCAATAAAATATTCTACAATAAATGTTTTCATTAACTGCATCATTATCGTTTAGAATATTGGATTGATTGATAATTAATTGTATGATATAACATACTTCGTGCTTCTGTTGCAGATCATTACATTTTACATCACAAGTTAAATTTTCGGAACCATCCTTGACTTTTAGCAAATAACATATCGCGGTAAATTTGATCCATACATGGACAAACATTATTGTAGAATTCAGGTAGTATACCAGCGATTTTCTTACTAACCAAATACTGTTCGTCAGAGCCTCCACTCAATATATACTGTTTTAATATTGGTAATGTGTTGTAAAGCGATAAAAATTCGTCATCGCTTCTATAGAAGTCCTTGAAAATCGCAAACGGAGATTCTTCTGGAGTGGACTCTCTAATTTTCTCGCTGAATTTACTAAACTCAACAATTTCAACGTTGTAGCCCAACTTTTCAGCAACTGTCACAAATTCTTGGTCTGGAGATGGACTAATGTTTGAGACATTGAATACCTCGTCGGGAGCATTGGGATTGAAAAATATCTGTACAGACGCCCATGCGCAAATGTCTACGGGAAGCGCTGTCAATGGCATTGGAGTATCAGGCATCATTCCCTGCTGTAGTATGAACATGTATCTTAGCATGAAATGATTCAGGTCCAGAACAAATCTTCCAGTTTTTGAGTCACCCACAATCAACGGAAACCGGAACACCTTTCCAGGAATACCTCGTTCCAAAACAGCTTTTTTCATTAGTACATCTCCAACAAATTTTGTGATGGGGTAAGCCAGCGTCATTTCACCATCAAAATCGTTCAGATTAGGCCAATCTTCGGAAAGTCGACCGTCTTCGCCCACAGATGCCGCAGCTAAAAAACTAGAGGCGCAATAAACATGCTTTAGCTTACTACCCGAACAAGCGAATTCCAAAATATTCTTGGTGCCCTGCACGTTAACTGCTCTGATGTCCATTTTCGAATCTCGTTTCCTGTAGTGCTCCGTATGCATAACGCTTGCAGCGCAATGGAAAACTGCATCAACGCTGTTGCATAGCTCATCCCACACAGTGGTCTCCAGGCCGATATGAGGCAAGGCAACGTCACCATTCACACAGCGAAGCTTGGTCATGTCAACTTGCGACAAGAGTTCTCGATCGCGAAGGATTTCAATGAGGCGCTCCTCCCCGGATATTTGCTTCCTTGGTCGCATCAGGCAAGTTATTTCAGTTACTTGCGGAGTATTTGAAAGCTCCTTCAAGATGTAAGGGCCAAGTGTTCCTGAACATCCAGTCAGCATCACTTTGGAGACATCATTGATATCTGCTTTTGTTTGATTAATTTTACTCGTGATGTGCGCCGGAAGTTCACAATCTTCCTTGATAAGTGCTGCCACCTCTTGCGCCGTTGGAAGCTTTTCCTCTTCAATAGTTTCGCCCTGAATGATTTTAATCAGAACTTTAGTAAGCAAGCTCACTGTGTTGCAGTCTTTCATTGCGCTGACATTAATTGTCGCTCTGTTTCCAAGAAGAGCTTGTATAGCATTTTTTAACTCAACGAACATCAGCGAGTCCACGCCCATTTCCTGGAAATTGACATTTTCTTCAATTACGTCCGCTTCTTCAAGTTTCAGGATATTTCTTAGAAATATTCTTAACTTTTCTCTGATCATAACGGACTTTTGTTCGCAGCTTTGCAAATTGTCGTAATGCTGCCAAAATTCATCTGATCTCATGTGCATGTCACCTGTGCTGTTTCCTTTGCCTTTCGTTCTCCACACGCGCTCATCGACAATATGATAAATTTGTGGGCACATTTTGCTTAGAAGAACAAATGACTCGATGTTAAATATGCCAGTCTGTGTGCGTTGTGATTTAATGGCAAATTCAAGACCAGTTGTTCCTTGCAAATTGGAAAGAGGTTTAAATCCTGGAAGATCAACTTCAGTAGCAATGCCCACTTCGCCCCATTGCCCCCAGTTAACTGTGGTGGCCGGTAACCCAATAGAGTGTCTATAATGGGCGAATGTGTCCTCAAAAATATTTCCTGCTGCATGATTGCATTGTCCAGGAGATCCTAATACTGCAGCCATTGAAGAGAACAAGACGAAATGTTCGAGATTGGTATTCTTAGTCAATTCGTGTAAGTTGAGTGTACCATTAACTTTGGTTTTAAAGGTGCTCGATAGCTTTTCCCAAGTTTGGTTTTCAATCAGGCCATCCTGAAGAGTTCCAGCAGCATGCATGACGCCTTTAAGACGAGGCCATCCCATTTCAGGAATCTTTACCTCGATGAGCTCTTTACATTTCTCGAAATTGCTCACATCCAGCTGAAGCGGTTTAATGTTTGCACAATATTCTTGTCGTAAATAGTTAACGGACTCGATAATCTTGTCACTTGGGAGACTTCTTCCAGCCAAAACGATGTACTTGGCTCCTTTCTCCACCATCCACTGACATACTACGAATCCAATGCCACCAAGCCCCCCAGTGATAAGATATGTTGCATTCTCATTAAACATGGGAGTGAAAACATCCAACTTTCCGTTTCCCAATTTAAATTCAGGCATGACGCAAACAACTTTACCAATGTGTTTTGCTTTTTGAAGGAATTGCAGAGCTTCCCGAATGTGAACTGCGTCAAATCTTACGTATGGAATCGTGGTTACAGCTTTTATAGCTGTCAACTCATTAATGGCACTCATAAGACAACGTATTTCATGTTTATCCATTGACGATAAGTCCACGATTGTGTACTGCACATCGGGTCGTAATTGATTGACTTCGTCCGGCTGCCAAATGGACAACTTGCTCATTTCCACAAAACGGGCATTCTTGGCGCATGCTCTTAAGGTGGCCTCTTTAAATCCCTCACTTGTTAGTGAATTCAAAACGACATTCACACCACCGTTGGTGACCTTGAGAATTTCATCGCCATATTGAGTGTTACGTGAGTGGAAGATGTGCTTAATACCCAAAGATCTTAAAAAATTCTGTTTTCGTTTGCTTCCAGCCGTTGCAATAATAGTGGCTCCCACATTTTTGCAGATTTGGATGGCACTCAAACCCACTCCACCGGTTGCCGCATGTATCAAAACTGTATCTGCTGCAGTGATTTTGGCTATCTCAATCAAGCAATGATAACTGGTTGCTACTACAGCAGGTAAGGTACAGGCTTCAGGAAATGTCAGCCCATCAGGCATTGGAAGTACATCTAATTCATGAAGTTGGATGTGGCTTGGTAAGGGGTCCCCATTAACATTCATGCCGAATATTTGGTCCCCTACAGACCATAAGGATACCTTAGACCCAACTCGCCTCACAATTCCAGCAAAGTCAAAACCAACTGCGTTACTGTCCTTGAAGTCATCAGAGGGTTTAAGAATATTAAAAATGTCTTTGAAGTTGAGCGCTGATGCCTTCACTTGGACTTCAATTTCATCTTCTTTTAAAATAAATGGTTCCAATGCTCCAAACTGCAAGTCAGTAAATGACTTTGTTTCTGGCAAAATTAGTTGAAATCTGTCCGATCCATTTGGAAGTTTTAAATCCACCAGATTTTGTTTTAAATGCTGCAGCCTACAAGTATATCTTGTAGCGTCAAGGTACTCTACTTGAGTGTCCTTGTCGTCGCTCCATAATTCATAAAACACTTGCTCAGCTCTGGGCATTTCGTCATTTTCTCCAATATCAATACATCGGCATTGGATATCCATGCGTTCATTTCTTAACGTTCTCGTGAATCCCCAAATTGTACTTGAATGAAAATAAGACAACACATTATCTTCAACTGGCATAATTCCATTTACAAGAGAAATAATTTTTGCAGATGCGCTCTGCTTTTTATGAAGAAACGATTTGGTCATGTTAAAGTAAGGTTGTAAAATGGAATCCTGGGTGGTGCAGGTTTTATCCAACGACCAAGCATAAATTACGCCTTCTAGATTCTTTCCACAGAAGCGGTCACAGAAATTTACCAACTCTTCGAAGTCTTGCTCCGAATTTGGTCGTAATTCAAAGTTCCATCCACTTCCCGTTTCCTTACTTTGAAACTTCTCGCCACGTCGAACATCGATTACGTTTCGATGAGTGGTCTTGGGAATTGTTTGCAGTAAAAATTGTGAGGTTGGGCTGTCCTCTTGATGAAACAAGACCCAATATTTTTCTAAATTTGATTTGTTGAGCTTCCTACAGAAATTTATCAAATTGTCCTCGGTTTTAAAAGAATACATGACAGAGTGGTAATTATTGAATGCTGGAAAAGCTTCCAAAAAACTGAATCCAGCAAGCTGCAAAGTTTCCTTCCATTTTTCAGTGGACAACGTGCAATGATCAGATCTTACATCGACATCATCAAAACGCCAAAATCCGTCCAACAGTCCAAACAAATAAGTAATAATTCTATTTTTCCTTGTCTGCTCGAACATCACAAATTTTCCATTGGGTCTAAGTAGCGTGCGAACATTTTCCAAAGTTTCACTTAAGTTTCTTGTTGCATGAATGACATCGCTGGCAATAACATAGTCATAGTAGTTAGGTATGAATCCTTGACTGACTGGGTCTTCCTCAATGTTCAACTTTTGAAATTTCATTGACTTCAAGTACGGCTCATGGGTCTTCTCAGCAGCAGGAAAGAAAGCGGGCGAAATGTCTGTGAAAGTGTACTCCACATCGACCTCATTTTGATGTAGTACATTTAAATAGCCACTGGTAAAGGTTCCTGTGCCAGCACCAACTTCCAAGATCCTCAAAATATTCTTTTCATCGGAAGCGTGAGCTTTACAATGCTTTATCTCAGCATTTGCTACATCAAGGCACATTTCAATCACTCCGAAAAGTTGTGCATAATCAATATTGAAATTAGTGACTGCAGGCCATTTCGATTTTGCTGGATCTTCCGGAAACATAAATGGAAGCGCTGACTGTGTTCCTTTCCGAAGTATGTCGGAATAATTTTTCCCGATCTCTGAGAATAGTAAAGTTGGGTTGAATATTTTGACCAAGTCGACTGTGAAAAGTGAGGAGGATAACTCTTCTTCAATTTTTACGAGGGGTGGAGGGGCAGCAATAACTTTCCACGTAGCTAATCCTTCATTTTGTAGAATTCCTTCCTCTTCAAGAACTTGCAGGATGTACGTTAACATTTTTGTAAAATTACTCTGAATCTTAAGTTGTTGTATAAAGAAAACCTCGGTGAAAGTTGCACCTAAAGTTGGCGCCCAACCGCAGTCATAAAGGCAACGCAGAAAATTCAAATATACCAAACGTTCTAAATTTACGAAGACTTCGCGACTTTTTCGTGTGGGCTCATTGAAACGAAGATTAAGATCATTGATGAACTTGTCATCGTAAAATCTTTCCTTTTTACAAAGAGCTAAGTCCTGTCTGTGTTGTGAAGGCCCCAAACTTGGACGCCAAGAATCTTCCCATAAATCTGGCATTGTGGATGTCTGTTGCTCCAAAACAGCTTCCATCGCTTTAACTGTGGTGTCAATGAACTCAACTTGGGTCATTAAGGCCAACATTTTTCCTTCTGAATCAACTAGTATAGCAGAGCAGCAACTCGTTGACAGAGTAGAATCATCACCGCCGGAAAAGTTGTCAAAGACATGGATGTACACATCATGTGATGACTCAATTGTTGAGTTAGCTAGCCACAAAAGTTTACCAATTTTTATTGGAACGCAGAGCTTCGGTTTTGAGTTTTCAGGAAATTTGAGCATCATTATTGCCTGAATCATCGCATCCAGTGTGACGGGATGAAGGATGTATTGTCCATCAGAAATCTCTGGTAGTTTGACCTTGGCTGTTAGAGTACGATTTGTTTCATTTTTCCAAACCTTCTCCAGGCTTCGAAATACTGGACCAAATTTCAATCCGAGAGATGCAAGTTTATCGTAAATTTGGGATATTGTTTCATTGTTCGTAGGTTGCAATAACGTTTCCTGGAACATTTTGCCATCGAACGGAATCATTTGTTCTTCAGCTGTTGGAAGTGGGGAAAATGTTGCTACCGCATGTTCAACCCAACTTTCCGAGATGTCAGTTTCCTGGCGGTGAAATATTTTCACAGTCATATCATTCCAATCATTTTCGCTATCATTTGACTTATTCAGCTCAACGACAGTTTGAAGCTGGCATGTTCTGCCGTCTTGCAATCCGAGTGGCGCCTTGATCATAAGATTTTCTACCTTCATAGGTCGACTTGGTTTAGCAAGAGCATCCGTAGAACCTTCAATTGTGGCTAGGCCAGCTGCAATGCACATCTCAAGATAACCAGCTCCTGGAA
The DNA here is from genome assembly GCA_034695465.1 of Entomobrya nicoleti. NCBI lineage: Eukaryota > Metazoa > Arthropoda > Collembola > Entomobryomorpha > Entomobryidae > Entomobrya > Entomobrya nicoleti. The sequence continues at coordinate 13,314 of JAQFZG010001294.1, read as the reverse complement.
ACACCACCGTTTGCCCTATAGCGTGATCTTTTATGTACGTATGCGTCGATAGATTTATTCCGTTTTGAAATATTTTGCTAGATGAAGCATTTGGAAGTACTGAGCCGATTAGCGGATGAATTGAGTTTCCGCTCACCTGCATTAAGTCTGGCCAGAATCTTTTCCCAATGAATGGGTAGTGAGGAAGACGAACCTTCTTCCGGTTGTAAAATTGATCGTACCCGGTCCAATCGACTACAATCCCTTTGACATATAATTTTCCAGCTGTATTAAGAATGGTTTCCCATTCGTCTTCTTTTCGCTTTAAGGACGGGAGGCACAACAAGCTAGAGTCAGTGTTCATCATTGTGAGCGCGGATAACACAGGTTGAGGTCCAATCTCAATGAATACTTTGCAGCCTAGTTCCACTGCCTTTTTACTAGCTTTTAAAAAGTTTACCTTTTCTCTTGTGTGTTGAACCCAGTACTCCGCATCAACTTGATCCATTGAAACCACACCTCCTCGCATTCCAGAAATATATTTGCATATTTGTTCATCTTCCAACCTTCTTTTTGTTGTTTTTGCCACAGCTCTGTATTTTTCCAGCATGGGGTCCATGTGTTTTGAATGAAAAGCGTGTGTGGCAGCAAGTACAATGCACTTCATCTTATTTTCAGTACAATATTTCGAAAATTCCATTATCCTTTCTGAGTCTCCTGCTACAACCGTCTGTGAGCTAGAATTTATAGCGGCATAGTCAAGTATTCTTTTATCGTCGCCCCCAGCAAACTTCTTCATTACGTTTTCCACTTTGTTATAGTCCGCTCGAATGACAACCATTTTCCCACGAGGCAGATCATCAATTAACTTGCTCCTCTCTGCCACTAGTTTTATGGCATCATCCACAGAAATGATTCCAGCGCAGACAGCAGCTGTAAACTCACCCAAACTGTGGCCTAGCGAATAATCTGGTTTGACTCCCCACGACTCCCACAATTTGAGCAGGGCATATTCCACGCAAAATATGGATGTTTGACTGTAAATTGTGCGACTAAGATCATCCCCAGAGTCAGCATTGGAGGCCCACATGATTTCCTTTAAGCTGATGTTGTAGTTCTTCTCCATAACTATGTTGCAGTAGTCAAAGTGCATTTGAAAAACTGGACTGCACTCATACAGTCGGTTTGCCATTCCCGGATATTGAGAACCTTGTCCAGTAAAAAGAAAGCAGATTTTTCCATGTGACTCCACGCCGACTTCATCTCTCAAATACTTTCGTTGGTCGATACAAGAGATGGCGTCATCTTTGGTCCTTGCAATGATAGCTGCCCTGTATGCAAAGTCTGCCCTTCCGCAATTCGATGAGAAAGCAATGTCAGCTAAAGATTCCTGACTCTCTTGCATTTTTACTTTATACTTGCTCAACAAGATTTCCAGAGCTTCCTCTGTTTTTGCAGATATTTTCAAGAGATGCATTGGACGATCCGAGTTGCCATCAACCGCAAGACCTTTTTTCTGTGCAAGTTCCGGCGTTTCCTGTATTATGATGTGTGCATCCGTACCTGTGATGCCAAACGAGCTCACCCCAGCAATCCGAGGGGTTCCGTTGCATTTCTTCCATTCCATGCATTCCATTGGAATCACTGCTGGAATCGCTTCCAAGTCAATCGAAGGATTAAGCTTGGTAAAATTCCGATGTGCTGGAATGGCTTCATGAAGCATTCCAAGGACAACTTTCATTATTCCTGTAATTCCTGAACATGACTCAGTATGCCCCACATTTGTCTTCACTGATCCAATTACCAATGGGGTTTTTCTTGCAGGAGAATGATAAGCTTTTGCAATCGCACTAACCTCCATTGGATCTCCGACAATTGTTCCAGTTCCATGAGCTTCGACATACGAAACCTCCTCAGGTCTTACTCGTGCGTCTTTCAATGCTTCTTTCATGGCCAGCGATTCGGAGTGGACAGTTGGGGTACCCATACTACTCGAAAGACCTTCTTGTGTCACAGCACTGCCCCGGATAATAGCCCAAATATTATCACCGTCTTCCAAGGCATCGGACAGCCTCTTGAGTACAAGAACTCCACATCCTTCCGCCCTTGCAAACCCATTGGCGTCCTCAGAGAATGTTTTGCTGTGACCATCGGCGGAAAGCACCACTGGTAGCATTTCCTTATCGAAAGGATTCAGTAGAAGATTCACCCCACCAGCAATAGCAAGATTCGTTTCGCCATTCTGCAGTGAGCGACACGCCATGTGAACGGCTACCATAGCCGAACTGCATCCTGATTCAGTTGCAATACTCGGACCAGTCAATCCCAACAAAAAGGAGAGACGAGCTGTAGCCGCGCCAATTGAATTGCCCATGTATCCTCGATAGAATTCTGAATTTCCCGAGTGCACGAGAACGTCTTTGTAGTCATTCGTCCAGGATCCCATGAAAACCGAACCGGATGTACCACGCAGTGTGTTTGGGTCAACACATGCGTCCTCCAAGCCTTCCCAAACCAGCTCGTGAAGAAGTCTGTGTTGGGGATCCATGAAAAGAACTTCTTTCGGGGAAATTCCTTTAGTAACGCAAATGAAATAAAATGAAACAAATATGAAAGTATATTTTATGGGATTTCATTGGTGATTTACTTTACGCAACTATAAAAAGTAAGTTTGTGATGTACCGAAAAATTTAGCATCGAATTCATCAACCGGAATCTTCAAAAATCCAGCATTTGTTTTCCGCTTCTCTGCACTATACTTGCTGCATTGTTCGCGCAGCCAACGAAATGGTGGGGCAGTGCTTGTTGCATCTTGACCTTGCACAAGTGAATTCCAGAACTCTTCAAGGTTGTTGGATTGAGGATAGCGGCAGCTCATTCCCACGATTGCTATCGGCTCCTTGCAGTATTGTAGCGGTTGGTCACAGTGGGCCTTTGGATTCGATATTTCCAATAGGGGTAAAACGTGATCTATCCGAATTTTCGACCAGTGGATTCCTACTAGGTTTCCCAGTATTCCAGTGTTTCTCAATGCTTCCATATCAGATATTTCACGCAAATTTACCATTGAGATATTGTGCTCAAAACTGTTAATAAGAATTACGTGATAGTTGTCAATTTGTCAATGTTATTTTATGTCACAACAATTAAACTTACTCAAGTAACGCTCGTCCTTGCGTCAAGACGTTGTTGTATTTTCGTTCAAGTGATTCATTCTCTTTTAACAGGTTATTCATCCACGTTTTCAGGTACTTTCCAATTCCAGATCCTACAATTACATTCATAATTTAGAAGTTTGCATTAGTGACCAAAAATGTGTGACCAAACTACAGCTACTTCTTAACTTAACGCTGTATGATTGCCTGTCGCATGGCAACTCAATAATGCATTGACCAATGTAAACTAAACTTCAAAATTGGTTTAGAAGTGCCCAATATCATATTTTATTTAACAGCAAAATTTAACCCAAATATTTCAACGGGCTTAAATTGTTCTGTAAAATGGTTTTGACTACTCACCCTACTTACATGCGTGCTAAAAAGGTTTCTAAAACAAATTTCTACATAAAGTATTGTTACATATACATACCATTTGATTTCCAGGTCATTAAGTTAGTTTTCAATGCTGTGTAAGTGTCCTTAGACGGTTTGAACAAGAAAATTGAGGCATTTTCATCTCCATCCGCCATAACAATGCCATCAGTTTCCATGGAAAAAATGTCATCACAGTTCCTCAATGCCAGCATATACGGAGATACGTACACGCAGTTTTCAAAGGATTTCAAAGCCAGAAGAGAGTACAGCTTGGCAAAATCTTCTGGTTTTAAGTTTACCATATTTTGGTTCTCATCCAGGTAGAAAACAAAATCGAAACCTTGGTTAAGAGCATGTCTACAAAAACAATAGCTTTAATGTATTCGCTAGAAATATTTGTTATATAAAAAGATGGAACCTCAATGTATAAAACCATTTTGTAATCACTAATTCGAAGATTGATTAAACAAGTATAAAGGGACTGCTTACTTCACATTCGGAGAAAGCTTCTGCGAGGCAATCACTGCTATCTTACGAGTTGTATAAGCTCGCTTTAAAGAGTAGCAAAGAATCAATGATTTCTCGACATCGTCATCGACCACAACCGAAGTCACCCAGACTTGATCCTTGAGTCCTTATAAAATAACAACAAAGTTTTATACGTAAATATTTGTTAACGATTTAAGATCGATTTCATTTTTTGTTATTCATAATACATATTTATTACCAATTTTAAATTTTGAATACACGAAATGTTTCATTGAATTACATTCAATTCAACAAATTTTATAGTCAAAATATTGATACATCAAGTATAAATTTGGATATTCTCTTTTACCTTTCATTGTGACCACAGCGAAGCAACTATAGTTCACCTAAATCTGACAGATTTGTAGAATAGAACTACGTAACGTTGAAAAATATTATCTCAAAGTAATAATGAATGGAATAAATTTTGAAATGAATTCAAAATAGAATATTACAATGTTTCTTTTGTAACAGCTAAAGTAAACTGTAATGAAACTGTGTAAAAGTAGCGTATTTATTAGTTTTAGCTTCTCGTCTCTGTAATTCATTTAACCGTTTATACATTGTTGCGTTTTCGTCGAAACTTGGCGATTACGGAGGTCATAAGCTAATCATTTGAAAAATAAAGTTTTTTCCTGGAGGGATACTTGTAAATTGATACTTAAATTTGTCTTAAATGATGACGTGATAGTGAATTTGTGATTTTTTCGACGGTTTCCTTTAGAGTTATTGATCATAACACACTGTATTAACTTCCCCTTATTTAATAAAAAAAATGATTTTTAGTAAATTGCTATAACAATTTAAAAGTAAGCATAATAGAATCACAAATATAATAATAATATGTTCAATTATTATTCAATTTGCTTTCCTGCTTTTTAAATTACTTAAGGGTTTTGTATCAATGCTGATGAAAATTTTAATTCAGTGTTTTGGAATATTTCCCACGTTTTTAACTCATTTTTATAAATTCATTGCATTTTTCCGTTCAGAAAATCTGCTTCATAACCCACGAGCCCCTAATTTTTGTGCCAATAAGGCTGTCCATTATTGGTAAAAAATACCTCTGCATGATTTGTAACAACTTTGACGTGTGCAACATTGTGAGATTTTGACCTTCTCGTGTCCGAATAAGTTAACATATATTTTGACAGCGATCAATAATTTATATTTGCTATATTGTTAAATTATATCTGAATAAAAGGTAACCATTAACTGTCTGCAGATAGCTTAGTTATATAATAAACCTGGAAGTAATTTATGTTCAACGTTTAGAAAAATTTCACCAATTTATTATTATTGATTTTAAAAATAAATTGCCGAGAATTTTAAGCAAACTGAAAATATTTCAGGTTTTCCTGAGGAAAGCTAATTCAAGATTGCCAACAAAGAGTGGATAATCATCTCGCCTTCACATTAAAATCGATTTACCTGATACCTTTTGAATTTGAAATTACTTTGATTTAGAATTCTTTTGTTGCCAAACTATAATTGAATCGGGAAAATTTAACTTCTTATATTTAAACATACAAAAATACATATTTTGAAATATATATTTAACAGATTTAATAGATCTTTACAATTCACAATAACTCACTCATAACTGTCACCAATCTTTCTAAACAAGTTCCTTGACGTGGAATTTCCGATTTCTCTCAAAATAATCTGAACCTGCAATAACATCGTAATATAAAGCCTTTTGTTTCCCTTATTAAATTCGATCCTACAAGATAGTATATTGGTAAATTGAAAGAGCTCTGAATTGAGTATTCACACTCTTAGCAGCCCAATGCCCATCGCAAGTTACCGTTATTTATACCGGTTAAGTTATAACAGTTATCCGTCTAAAGAGAAAGGTCGCGACCATGGTCCTATCGTACCAATGGCCTTTCATTTGACGAATAAAATTTAGAGGGCAGTGCGGTTGTCTTCCTAAATTCTGGAGCCTACGTATTGGGTACTGGGTATCAGGGACAATAATGGGTCCTCTCTGTACATATTACGATCTGTTCTATAATTATCCGAAAACAACGAAGATGTTCATAGCTCAGTTAATATAGGAAACTGAACCCCAGCATTTTTTGTTCTATTATTTATGGTGTTAGACAATAGTACGCAAAAGATTTCGTGGGTAGGATGCCAATTTTTTGATACTCAGTTATGGATTTACAAGCTGAACTGGAGGCAAAAATTCAGTGAAATTGAAACTAGAAACAAAAATTTCCTGGCGTGTACAATAAGTCAGATTATCCCATAATCGAGACTTCAAAGGTATAGCACTTTAATGGATCTCTATTACGAGATCATCGCAATAAGACATTGTCATTATTATTCATGCCTAGATAGATTATTACATATACCTATTCAATAATATTAGTCGATTCACAGATTTTTGAAAAAAATGTCCGAAACATCGATCATGAATGATATATGAAATGTACATAGAAACATACAAACACTAATTATAAAAAACATAAATTTGTACTGTGAAACGTTTGCGTTAAAAAATTAAACACTTTTGAATTAATTTAATTGGTTTCAAAATTATTTTTATTGATTAAAACTTGCATTTCGGTATAGATCATATCTACTAGATTTATCATAACAAGTTCATGTTTTCTTTTCCGTGAAATATTTTTGAATTCGTCCAAACCAGAAACGTCAGATTTTTAAATGACACAAAACGTTTGGCCACCAGTCTACTAAAAACCAAAGATTATGGAGATGTTTATTACGGAGCTGAAAGCGAAGCTCAGCGGAGTATTGACTTTAACGCGTTTGTCAGTCTGTCTGTAAGCACGATAACTCAAAAACGCGTTAACCGATTTCGCTCAAATTTGACATGTAGGTCACTATGGTCGAGGGCAAGAACCCTATTGATTTTCAGCCCCATAGGTCAAACCCCAAGGTCAAAGGTCAAAGTCGAAAGTTTTCAAATTAGTCATAGTGTACATTTGAATAGCGCAATCGAAACCTCTGGCCGAGTAGATCACGAATCATGTATCACTTGAGGTCACAGTGACCTTGATGGGTCCGAAATCGGGGCCAAAGGTTGCAATGTCAAACACATGCCATGCGACATATCATTCGAAAGCATTTTTCATTTGCAACAACAATGTTCATCGTTATAATGTATCGCATCGTTTCAGCTCCGTCGTTATGATCACTATTATAGCGGGTTTATTTTTATCAAATCACAATTATTTTATGTGTGGACTGTTCCAAGCAAATTAAGTTTTAGAATCAGTAGTTGTCAATAATTGTATTAAAATGTAATAAAATAAGAATTAATGTACGTATTGCTGTGTATGTAATTTATGTTTTTTACATCCATGCTACTTAAACTTTGCTTTATTTAGGACAAAATTTGGTCATTATTTTTTACAAATACAATTTGTGATTAGTTTATAATAATATAAAAGCTTCGAGCTTTCACAGTATGAAGTTTCACTACACTTGTTCTACCAAAATATACTACAGATTCGGCTTTTCTCGAAGCTTTAATAGAATCCTGTAGTCCCGTTCAGGTACAAGGGTCAGTCCAAAACGCAGTTTCACGTTTTCCAGTTTGTCATCAGAAAATATTTCAAAGTGATGAAGGATGTATGCCAACATGACCTTTATTTCCATGATAGCCACCTTCAACCCGATACAATTCCTACGTCCCATTGAAAAGGCAGTGTAAGAATATGGATGTCGTTTCTTCACATTTTCAGATAAGAATCTATCCGGGTCAAATTTCAAAGGATCTGGATAAATTTGTGGATCTCTGTGGAGTATCCAACTAGAAATGGCAAAAATTGTTCCAGCTGGAAATTCCAAGTCGTCATCAATTTTCAGAGGAGCATCAAGTCGTCTCAAAAATATTGGAATGATGGATGTAATTCGACCGCTTTCCAAAATACATCTTTCCAAATATTTTAAATCATGCAGGTCCTCCATTTTCAAATCAAAGGAGCCAATGCTATTAATATAGTTGCGTGGATTATGCTTGTTGCCTTTTTTATTTATAACTTTGTCGACTTCTCTTCTGCATGTATCTTGATGGTCAGGGTTTAAAGCTAGTTGCAACATGACCATTTTTATTGCTATGGTTGTTGTGTCATGACCCTTGAAATTAAAAGGTAAATAATATCTGTTTCATTTAATATTTTATATTGGTCAGACATGATTTTCAAACTTACTGCTCCCAAAATGGTACCAACTTGTGCGCAAATCTCTTTGTCCGATGCACCACTGCATAACATCTCTTCAATCATACAACGAAATGGCTTCTCACCAACTCCTTGATCTTCAATGTCGCGTTCTGTTTCTGATAGAGTTGATTTTTGGCTAGATGAACTGATCTTTGTTTGCGTATACTTTTGCGTCATCTTATATTTGAAAAAAATATATATAAATATTTCATTAACCGGTGAATAAGATAATTTAAATTTATTTGAAAAACTTGCAACTGCACGCAGACTAGTTCGATCCTATGCCTTATGAGAGCCTAACTATGGACATTTCGAGGTGCAGAAACCACAACGAAAAAAACAAGTGCACTCTACAGCACGAAAATTAAAGAAAAGATGATCTGCATAGAATCACAATTTTGGACGTTTAAATGGTACAATTTTTTTAATTACATAAAATCTTGACTTTGGCCCCTAGTTTAGGTCATTCTTGGGCCAAATTTCAAATTAAATATAATTTATTTAAAGATGGTATCATCCAAACATCGACATTTTTGATTTTACAAGCATTATGTTTTTCTAAATTCTCATGCAGTAGAGTGCACGTGTTTTTTTACTTTTCGTGCTGTAGAGTGCACGTTTTTTTACTTTTCGTGCTGTAGAGTGCACTTGTTTTGTTTTTTTCGTTGTGGTTTCGAAATGCCCATAGTTAAGTTCACATCAGGCATAGGATCAAACTAGTCTGACTACCTTCATAAAAAAGTCGTTTAGGTATTTAGAGAAATGATTGATTTCTCTCCTCTTCGGGAGTAGCCATAGATATTTCCAGGGATTTAGAAGTCTGTCCTGAAGAAGGTCTTTAGAACTACCAAAGTTAAAAGTTATTTTATTTTATTGCGTGTTTATTCTTTAAAATGTAATCTAAGCTATAGGCTAACAAATAAATTAATACAAGTCTAAAGATTTCACCGATTAAAGGTTTCTGCAACTTCGTTGCTTTCATTTGGCGGAATGCTATCTGTACCCATCACGATCTCTAATATGGATTGTATTACAATATTAAAATCATTAATTCTAGATATTGTCCAACATACGTGTAACGTTTAACTATTAGAAACATACGAGAAATTATTTTGAAGGCATGAGGGCCTAAAAACTTATTTATATGCTGAACTTCATGCCCCGTGGTTTTTTCACATTCATGAATTAATTTGTCAGTCAAATTTGCTGTGTGTACATTCATAAAGACAACAAAGTTTTGCAAAGACTTATAGGTGAATGAACGAGCTAACATTTTTCTTTGCGCAGACCAAATTTTGTTCTCGGATGTTAGTAGTCCATTATGAAAAAGGTCCCCAAAAATAGAGTTATTTAGTTTGGGCTTGTTTAGATAAACCAGTTCGGATGAACTCAAAATTTTCTAAAAGTCAAAACAAACCCAGTAAACTTACAAGTACAAAACTGGTTTTATTCAGGTTTGTCTTACCTGAATGATTACAGGGTCAGATACAACAGTAATTGTAAAGGGTCCAAATGGCAACTCAAATAAGTTTCCATATTGTTCAAATAAACGTTCAAGAAATTGAAGTCCATCTTAAACATAAGTTAGGTTAATTAATGCAAGGCTTGATCAGACCGTGAAAGGATATCTCAGAAGCGGACAATCATATAATGTGTCTCAAACACTGAATGCAGGCGGCGTCAACGGTTAATTTTTTTATTTGAATTTTGGGAAAGAAAAAGCGACGATGAATATGATCATTGAGGTGCTATTTACTAAATCACCGGAATAATATGAAGTATTCGAGTTAAAAACTGAAACTCAGTGCTTAGAGGTAACTTGAACTCGAAAACTTCATATTATTCCGGTGATTTAGTAAATAGCACCTCAATGATCATATTCACCGTCGCTATTTCTCTCCCAAAATTCAAATAAAAAAATTAACCGTTGGCGCCGCCTGCATTCAGTGTTTGAGACACATTATATGATTGTCTGCTTCTGAGATATCCTTTCACGGTCTGGGCTTGATTGATAAGTTTATGTAGTAATTTTATATTAAACCTTTTCGGAATTTAACCAGGGTGTATATTGAGTCCAGCACAGGAATTCTCACCGGTAGAAGAAGCTTTGCCTTGACTACTTCCCTACGGCCATTGTTCTTCTCAGAGATTGAAATTAGTTTTCTGTCACTCTTTGCTTTACCCAATAGTAAGACTAACACAATAATAATGAGAATCAAAATTGTCTGATTTTCTGTCCAAATGTTTAACAAATCCAAGCCATTTTCTGATTGGTATAATCCTGTGTTATAATCTCGTACCGTTTGTCTAAGTACATGAACAATTCTGGGTATTTCATGCTCCATTATAAATTAAAAAAGTGTCTAGAATGAATTTTTTGGGTTTAACTAAGTTTTTAGAATACTTCACTGTAAAATTAAATAAGTGGCTTCTTTAGCTACTCCAGTAGACAACCTTTCAGAAAAATGGCAATGTAGAATAAATCAAGTCAGTTTCTTGTTACTGCTTTATATTACTTATTAAGAAGCGAAAGCTACTTGTTCATTTCAAGTTTTTCGTTTGTGTTCCCGTCCAAACTCGGCAAATTTGATCAAAAAAGTCAATATAGTCAGTAATTACGGGGATCGAAATATGATATGTTGTATAAATCACGCTATTGTAATGGGTTTTAAGATTACGCAACTAAGATATTAAGGCTTCACGAGAAATTCACACAGTTGTATATTATTTTAAAACGATTGTTTCTCATTCGGTATGAAGATGATAAACTGTTTCCCCTTTTGCTACTTTGCTACACGGGAGCTTGAATGGTTTGTTAAGTATAAGTTTAGGAATTCCTATGGATGTATTTAACAAATCTAATTTTTTCTTTCTGTAAGCGCTCTAATTCAGACACATTTTCACCTATCAACCTTAAATTTAGAACTTGGTCTAAAATTGAAACTAAATTTCTGTCACTCTTACTTTTAACCTGGTTCAATAGCAAACTATCACAATGATGGGGAAGACCAGCGTTGTCAATTTTTTCTTACAAATCTTATAAATACCTGAAACATTCTGGTGTTGGTGTAATCTAATACGATAAGCTTGTACTTGTATTGAAGAGGGAAGTTTATATCTATTATATAAATAGGGAGCATTCGATGTCATTATATGAAAGCAAGAATGTGACGTTGATGAATTTCAAGGCTTGATTTTATGCAAATTTAGAATGCTTGTAAAAATGAGAATGTGAAATGTGTCAAAAGTCATGTCATAAGGCAGTCCCAAACCCACATTTTGGTACTGCTTTATTATAATTATTCGCTTTGTTTATCATGCATCATGCATGTATGATTTCGCATAATACTACGATGCAAACTTGTTTGAAATATCTCACTAATTAAGATTTAAAAGATTTAGTCTATGATCAAGATCCAATTCTTTTGGCAAGGAGAAAAAGCCAACAAAAATATTAATATGTTGTTTTATAAGAACTTTGACATTAAGATTTTTGACCTTCTCGTGAATGTAATAAGTTAACATATACATTTGGATAGGGACCATTACCATGATCATGGTAATCAATCATTGCACTATGATTGGTTCTAAATTGACAGTTTCCAAAAACTTAAGCTATTAGAAAAATTGTAGTAGTTTATGTTCAAAGCTTTCAAAATAAGCACCAATTTAATATTGGTTTTGAAAAAAACTGCTGACCACTTTAATCTAACTAAAAATGTTCCAGGTTTTCCAGAGGAAAGTTGTTTCGGAATTGCATACAATGTGTGTGCCAAAAATCATGCTTCATTCAATAAAACGCTTAAATTCAATATGCAACAAAAACTACCATTTTGAATTTTTTATTTAATAATAGTAGTTTAAAACAAAAATCAATTTTATTATGGAATAAATTCCATTAATATCTAATTTTGCAACTACCAATAATACGAAACACCCCCAACTTGCTATGCAAATAGTTCTGTATGAAATTTCCGACTTCTCTAGAACATAAGTTGAAATTTGATGTGCACAACATTGTGAGCTATTGGACCTTCCCGTATATGTAATAAGTTTACATATAAGGAAATTTGGATGGAGATCATTAAGAAAATTTTACCCATTAAAAATCACTGTTCGTGATACAGTTATTTATGGATTGAAAACGACTGCTAACGATTGGTACAAAAATACATCCATGTTTTGTAACAACTTTGATGCACACAACATTGTAATTTTTTGACCTTCTCGTGAATGTAATAAGTGATCGTATACGTTTGGATAGGACCATTAACATGCTTTGATTATGAATGGTTTTAAGGTCAATGTTTCATGATACTTAAGCTATTAAAAAAGCCATAGTAGTTTATATTCAACGCGTTTAAAATATGCACCAATTCAATAATGATTTTGATAAAAAAAACCTGCTGGTCACTTTAACCAAACTGAAAATATGTCAGGTCTTCCAGAGGAAAGTTATTTCAAAATTGCCAACAATGAACAATGTGTGAATTGTCAATTTGAAGATTTTCACAATCTCATTAAAATTCATTTACACGATTTCATTTGGATTTGTGATTGAAACAGGACTTTAAAATATAATTACTTTGTTCATACGTAACAAATGTTATATTTGACTCAATAAAACGCTTGATTTTAATATGCAATAAAAATTGCCATTTAGAATCTTTATTTAATAATAGTAGTTTAAAATAAAAATGAAACTTTATTTCGTAGCTGAAAGCGAAGCGTCAGCAAGTATTGACTTTAGCGTGTTTGTCCGTCTGTCCGTCTGTGAACACGATAACTCAAGCACGCATTAACGCAGCTTACAGCCTTCTTGTAAAGCTGGTTAATTTCAGTTATCACCTCCTTCACAAATCTGTTTACTTCGTCCGTTGGCATGACTGCTTTTTCGGCTGTAACTGCAACTCTGATGTATTCCCCGTAGCTTAAAACCATTATTCCCACACCTGCAACATATACAAATGAATGTAGAAAAGTATTGACGTTTTAGCATTGACATCTGTAAAATCGTTAATAGCTCTCATGCCAACCTCCAACTCCATCAAGTGCCCCCACCATAAAATCAGCAGCAA
>JAQFZG010001293.1:0-22324 GCA_034695465.1 Entomobrya nicoleti | reverse complement strand
TTGGCCAGACGTCGTATGCATATTTTTGTAATTTGGTCAATCGACGTATTTAAAAAATATTTATTTGGTCAAATGTCGTGCTTCAAATAGCATCGTGATTTTCTTCGAAAATATGCATATTTGGTGCACCGTCGTTTTGGCGAAACGTCGGACAATCGTCGTCTACACTTACATGTGTATAATCATCTTGTTATTTTAAATGATTGATATAATTTACTTGCTAATATTTAGCCCTTTCATGCAATCGTCAGTTGGCCAGCATCCCCGGTACCTCCCTCTATACAATACACCAAAATTACTGTGTTGAACGTAAAGAATTATTTTTTTATGTGAGAGCAATCTTTATATGCATAGTTTGCCAAACCTCATGTTAACGGGAATAAACGTTCTTAGCATTGGACTAAAATATTCAATTATGTTCCCATCAGGATCCCATCTACTATGCAAACCATGTAGCCTTGCAAAGTCCGCATTAGTTGGGCATGGAATACCCAGCTTGTTCAAAGTTTTGATCATATCCCCAAATTTATAATTAGGAGCACGTTCTTTAGCGGCCTTCTTTAACCTACGTAATTTATCGCCACGATAAGTTGCAATGAGTTCATTAAGTTTCTTCTCAATGTCTTTGTCATCGTTATCCCCATCATCATCTATAGGAAACTTGCTAGGTTCATCAGGTTCCGTGGGTTGCTGATTTACTGGAAGGAAAGGCTTAGGTGCCTCCTCAAGTTCCTCTTCCTTGGGCGGTTCCGGTTTCTTGAGATAAACAACTTTTGATGCGATAGGTCCAAGAGGCTTCACCTTCGGAGCATCATCGTTTGGATTGTCATTTTGTCCACTTTGTCTGGTTTTAGATTTTAACTTTACTGTTTTTATGGCGTGCGGTGGAAGAAATTGGAGTACATCAAGCATTCCTGAAAATTGTAATAATAAATTAGTGAATTTAAGTGAACGCACAAGTAAATATACGTATTGAGAATATATTTTCCCACACTCACCTTTTCCTTTAGGCATTTGAGTTACACCATCACCTGCTGGAGCAATTACATCAGTATCATGTTGCCCCTTATTCTCTTCTATGTTCACATTATCCCACTTTACGTGCTCGTGCTCCACCTTGTCATGATGATGCTTATCTTCCGCTTTATTCTTGGCATCCTCACTATCTTTACTCCCACGATTATGGGGAACCATCTTAGCCCCTACCCCCACATCTGGCTTGGGAAGCGTCTTGGTATTGTCATTGGCTTGTACATTTCCCCGATTCTTGAAAGCTGTTTCAAATCTCTCCACATTTCCAGGTTCAGCTAGAGCTGGAGTGTCGTCAACCTCAACGGGCCATTCTTGCTTACTGTCATTACTTCTGCGAATCTCATTATTTGCTCCTTCCGACCACTTTTTTGCACTGTCAACAGAGCCAGCAGTACGCTCGCTATCATTACTCTTACGGAAATTTCCCCTTAAATCATCTTTTGGGGATCGTGGCTTGCTTAAATCCCTTTTCCCGTAAGTTAAGTGAGCAGGGTGTTTTGCGTCGGGGTTTTTTCGTGGACTCCTTGGATTCTCTCTTGGGGAGATGGGGTCCTTATCCCTGCTTCGATTAGTACCTCCGCTATCTTTTGAAAAACGATGGGCGTTGTGACTTCTACCAATATGCCGATCTGAAACTTCACCATATACATTTGGAACAGGTTCGTTGCTGCCACCACTCATTCGAGGGTTTGTCTTTGAATCATCTTGTGGGGATTTAGGTTTTCTATCCTTGTTCCTATTAAAGCCTGCGCTAGCACCACTGTCTTTTGAACTACGATGTGCATCTTCGTCAGCCATATTGTCAGTATTAAAGTTTATCGTATTGAAAGTTTAGCCCAAGTGTGTACACATGAATTTTTAATTTTTACTGAGGCTTAAATGTGTACACGCGTTAAATATCTATATTCCATTGCATGACTCAGTTCACAATTAGTTGTCATGTTCGTTCTTTTGCTTCATACTTCATACATAACCATTATCCAAAACCAATGACTATCAGCTAGAATTGAACTCGCTATTAACGATTTACGTTTGTATTTGAATGCTGAAGAATCCCTGAAAAAATATCTGGTGATATCGAGCTGTCCTATGTGTGAACTATTTGGTGTCATAATCATGAGTCTCGTGCATTAATTGACAGTTTAATTAGCAAGTTAAAATTACATAGTAAATGAACTCCAAGACGTCAATAAAATTCGAACGAAAATTGAATCATGCGTGAAGAAGTTTGTGAGTGCAAAAGGAAGTTTTAGCATTACGAAGCACACAAGCCAAAGCCACGCTGTATTAAATTCACATGTTTTATTCAAAAGAATAATAATTCTAAATTAAAATACCAAAATAGCTCTTTATGTACATACAATACAACTAAGTTAATTTAACTATTCTGGCTAAATAGCCAACATATAGGCTTTGTTACATTTTTTATGAATAATAATATTATTCGTGTAACTATTATAATCGTTTGTCATGCTTTGTCTGCAGACCCCAAAAAAAATCAAACGCTGGATTTTTTAAACTAACGTCCAGTAATAGTTTTGTTACTGATACTGCGTGCACCATTTTTCTCCTTTAACATTTATAATCTTTTCTTGTAACGTTGTGTTATCCTAACACCTAAGCAGTTTTTAAAATGGCGGAAGGTACCACTGCAAGTCCACCATGCTCCTCAAAACCTACGCTGGGAGTGCCAAGCGGAACTGGATATCGAAGCCGCAGCTCTTCCATTGTATGGATTGACATGCTGACCAAGGAACATTCTCAGTCTGATGATGACGAGCGTCGCATTTCAGTTCCAATATATAATGATTTTGATGATTCGTGAGTGAAATATATTTTTTTTAAATAATGTTGAACATAAAGTTTACATTATTGTGATGAATTATCTATCTTGTTCCAGGGAAAATAAACCCGCGATAACAATAGACGATGAAATATTTGATTTCTTCGCAGGGGACTCTGAATTCCTACTTGCTGGAAAATTTCTTGCTGTAAGATTGATTTTTCTAAAAGTTTCATGTCAAATATCAGCGTGTCTCACTTTGCCCATATGTTGTTTTAGATGCTAGAAAATGCTGGTCTTCGGCGAACCGACCCACGTTTGGAAGGACTTTTCAGAAACTTGCGGAATGTTCTTAAAGAAGAGGAAGTAGCTCATCGAGGGCGTCTCAATGATAGCTTTGTTGGCTCCATTGAAACCCTACAACTTAGCAGGGAAGCCTTTAGAGAAACCATTATGAATGATATTATCATCATATCAGCAGCTTTCCGACAGCATTTCATCATTCCAAAGTTTGATATATTTTGTCAACATGTCGAGGACATTTTCATGGATTGTAAAGAAATTACATCTGGAAGCCCTGCGCCGTATCTCGAAGCACTTTGTAAAGTGGACCCTAACTTCTGGGGTTTATCCATTTGCACAATAGATGGGCAGAGATTTTCAATCGGAGATTGCGATGTGCCAATAACTTTTCACTCAATAAGGTGAGTTGTACTTCAGTTCAGCTACATTTTTAAAGTTATGGGTACAAGTAATTAAATACTCATATTGTTTTACCTTACAAACAGCAAACCCATCATGTATGGTCTTGCCATGAGAGAGTTGGGCATAGACATGGTTCACAAGTACGTTGGTCAAGAGCCGTCCGGTCATAATTACAATGAGCTAGCTTTGGATGGAGACGGTACAATTATATATTTTTTTTAACTTTAAAAAAGTTACATGATCTGAGTGAGGTGTGTTTTATTTGACCTGAGTACTATTGCAGGTCGGCCACACAATCCAATGATAAATAGCGGATCTATTATGATTCATGCACTGCTGCAATCATGCGCATCTCCTAAAATGAATATGTCTAAAAGGTTTGAGTGGACCCAGAAAATTTTCAAAGTATGTCGTTTTTATCTAGGCTACCATATTATTTAATGAAATGTATAATGTTAGTATTTGAACACGGTGGATTCTTATGAAAGAAATTGGTAGGCGATGAATACATCGGTTTTAACAACGGAATGTTTCTTGAGAAGCGACAAGTGTCTGATCGAAACTGGGCATTAGGACATTTCATGAAGGAGTATAACTGCTTCCCACCTGGAACAGAGTTGGCTGATTGCATTGAATACTATTTACAGGTGAACACATCACACATGCATTAGTATTGAGTATTGTTTCCGGTGCAAATTAACGTTGAATTTTTGATAAATTAATTTTCATGAACAAAAATGCACAAACAGACATCTAGCTTGGAGTCAACCTGTGACGTCTTGTCAGTGATGGCTTCAACCTTGGCGAATGGAGGAGTCTGCCCTACGACTGGAGAGCGGGTTTTAAGCTCTGATGTCGTAGGAGACGTTCTTTCTGTTATGTTTTCCTGCGGAATGTTTGACTTTTCAGGAAAATTCGGCTTTAGGGTGGGTTTACCTGCCAAATCATCGATTTCGGGAATTATAATGCTGGTCATTCCAAATGTTCTGGGTATGGTGATGTGGTCCCCATCGTTAGATGAATTTAAGAATTCCGCAAGGGGCATCGCGTTTTGTGAGGTATTTGGCACACAAATTTATGAAATCCATTTTCCCTTTCGCCATTTCATAATAAGATAACAATAACACTACATAACTCTGCATTATTTTGTATTTTAGAAACTTGTAAACGTTTTCAACTTTCATATGTTTGAGAATTTAAAATTCACCGAAGAAAAAATTGACCCCCACAGAAAACATATCGAGACAAAGGGGCTTAACATTGTAAGTTTGCTTTTCGCAGCTGGGGAAGGAGACCTGGATAATATTATCCGTCTTCATCTTTCTGGAGTTGAAATGGGGTTGTGTGATTTTGATGAGAGAACGGCGTTACATGTGGCAGCCAGCGGGGGACATCAAGAAGTTGTGGAGTATTTACTCAAACAATGTAGAGTCAATCCCCTTAAGCAAGACAGGTAAGCTAATATATGTACATATTTCTCATATTGATCAACCATTTGCTAGCTAAATTGTATTATTTCTGTTTTGAAGATGGGGAAAAACTTGCTACGATAACGCAGTCACTTTTAAGCATGAAAAGGTTGCAGAGCTTCTGAAATCGTGGGTGAATGAGAAACACTTGCTAAAATTACAGGCACGATCATCTTCACCTCCAACCGAGTAAAAATATTTGAAGAAGCCAGGGATATATCTGTATTTTGGTGAAAATGTAACATTTTGAGAAAAGCCAATAAACTTTATTTTTAAAGAAAAGCAGTCGCGTTAACATGGAATATTCATGTTATATTATTGCATTCCCTTAAACATTGTATTTAGTAGTGTAATAGATATTGATACATGCCATGAGCTTTTACATCTCTATGTTCCTGGCTTGGATGGAGTTTAATAACCGCACTCATTCTTGTAAAAGACCGGTTGAATTCGTTAAAAATTTGTTACATATACGAAAGCCATTGTTGGTTTTAATAGTCATTGCTTTGTTAGCAAGAAGATCTAGTTTTTAATGACCATGCTCGCTTTAGTAGCTTTTACACATATATAACATCTATCTGATATACTGGTACTTTTAAACATGGAGATTATTGGAGACATTCTTTCACAAGTTTGCCTTGATATCGGTCGTTTAACCTGAAAATGATGTATTCTATTTGAAACTTGATACCTGCTACACGATATTTAGATGTATTACTTTTATTACGTATGTCTGTATTTTTTGTAATAAATAAAACGATATTGATCAAATTCATTTTAGTAAGCATAGAGGCACATCAACTAGCTAGCTATATGTTTCCTTTCACTCTTCAAGTGTTGACGCGTTGACGTCCATTCATTACTGAATGTACCTAAAAAACAGTGTTTCAACAACTTTCACTTTCAAATATAGAAAACATGAGGAATTATACGTCATATCAAATTCATAATTAGCATATATATATATGTGTGTGCAAAGTGCAGACATTGTAGTTTATTTCGCTATCTATATCGTATTTTATCATTCAATTCAACGATCGAACTCTCGGATGTTTTTTTCGGTTGCTTTAAAATAAATGTGGATTCAGAGAACTTAGAACTGAAAGGAGCCACAGCTCAGAGGAAGGCAGAATGATCCCAGTCCGGTTTTCTCAGAGGAACCAGAAACATTTGTCCAAATATATTCGAAGTTATTGCTTTACATATTACATACAGATATCATTCCACTTGTTGCTTATAGCTTAAGCTCATTTCATTGTTCATTTTTTCATCAGGCTTGCTTGGCTACCCAGCCAGACGCAAAACAACAAAATGTTATGAATGCGTATATGAAAAAATCTGACTTTTGACTTTTTACAAATAATTTATTTCAAGCTGTCGCGGAGTGGACCATTATAATGATTGTACACTTTATGTGTACGTTGTAATTCTGATTCTAATACCCAAACGTTTCAAGGGTTCATAATGTTAAGTATAAACCCATTATTCGCGAATTGCTTTGAGATGATGGTGCTGCTGAACAAAATGGCAATGAAAACATTTGGATTTTTTTTCTTTTAAACATTTTTCGATTTCTGTATTTTTTCTGATTCTAGTCTGTAACTACACACAGCATGATTATGTTCACTGGTTACACAGAGAGTTGAAGCGTCTCTGTTGGTTTTTATCTTGCTCAAATTACATGATTCTTCTAAAGCCATCCAGCTAGTTCGGAAAACGACGAAAGAACAAGAGAGGATTATTTATTGGAGAGAATTCCTTTTTAAAAAGCAGTAATAATGTAACAACAGTATTATCGCAATTTAAAGTAGCAGTCTGACAGCTGAACAGCAAACTTTCGTAATAAGAAGTTTTACCTATTATCGCTGTCGTTTTGACTAGTTCAAAAAGTTTTCTTCGGGCGAAATACATAGGCATACACACTTGATGAGATTTGGGGGTTGGTTAACGATTAAAGTTGAATGAGAGTGAAACTGATGATGCGATGACCATTTCATCGTTGTTGGTTTGCTATCGCCGGGTCTCATGTTGCTTCATCGTTGGGGTATATGCCCTGTAATGAATTGTGTACGAGAAGCCTTTTTTAATACTCATCTCAATTCGCCAAATAAAATGTACAACATAGAGATATTATGCGTGATACATAAGATGGATACTAGAAAAACCAGGCAGACAAAATAAAATGGATAAGATGCGCAAAGGTAATTCTATCCAGGTAATTCGGATTCCTTTTTACCTGTTATTGTGACACCCTGATTCATTGCACTTTAGACAAACTGAGCTCAACGACCAGGAGAAGACCAAAGAGGTGAAGTTGAAGAGGATGAGGAGATGATCTTCAGTCTAGTTTAAGCCCTTTGCCAGACCTCAGTGTTTAGGCATTGACTTGTGCTCTCTTCATTGTGCCATATATACAAAGTTTAGTTATAATTATTCAGGTAATTGAACATTTTGTGTGATATTTATCGTTAAAATATTTTTTCCGTGTGCAGCATAATTTTGATAAATTATAACATAAAATCATTTTAAAACAATTTTTGGGTGTTTTATTTCAGGATGGGCTACGCAATGTATGCAACGCTAGCTGTCCTGGCAGTAGCTTTAGTTCCTCTAGTATTTTCTCAAGAAGTCTACTACCAACTTCCTACTCCTTACTCGTACGCTTGTCTAAATGAAACGTGCTCAAGGGACACCAATCCAGAGGACTCCCCGTCCACTCAGTCCTTATCAAAATGCCGTCTTCTCTGTGGAGAGTACAGATCTCTTTGGCCAAGACCCACTGGACCTGTTGATCTTTCTGATGACCTTGTTGCTTTCAAGCCCCAAAGGTAAGGGAAAAAATATATATAAATAAATTGTCTAATATTCAGATAACATAACAAACATAATCACAATATTCAGGGGAAAATCATTTAAAATCAGGAGTCTCGCATTTCCCCAAAACTGTTTTTATGTTGTTTTTTTTGCTATAACTCATAACGGGTTTGTTGATGTTCACAAAAAATGGAAGCCAGTTCATTTAGAATTTACTGTTTAAAACGTTCCAGGAAGTACATTTCGTAAAATATATTTTATTACTTGGAAAAGACAAGATTCCATTTGAATCCAAGCAGGTTAATTACAAAAGGGCAACAAATCTTTCAATCTTGTTTTGTTGCTGTTCAGTTTAGTTGGTGATGTGATGATGATGTCTTCCAGTATCAGGCAATAACCGGAGCGTGTGGTGGCAATGACCACGATTGATTTGCATACTGAATTGGGTACAAGAATATCATTATGGTCATCATACAAGTTTTTTCGGCAGATGCTTTTGTAGCTTGCAGCATTTTTATAAGTGTGTACCTTTTTTCATAAGAAAGAAAAAAATGGACTGAACCGAGGAGCAAGTATCAACATTTTCTGATCTTTTTGCCTCATCTCCTTGTCTTCGTTAACATGTAAAAATGTTTATAGCCACTAAACCGAGTTCTTTGAAGCAAACCTATTTTGCAGGACAGATTAGGTGAAATGAAGTAAAATGTTGATACGACTGAACAGTGGCAATGTTGCAAGTTGCATGTCAGGTTCAGGTTCCTCCTAAAAACTAATAGATTGAAAACTGAAAGCGATCGTGATGACTTTGAACTGCAAAGTCTTACATGTATGGATTGAAACAAAGAGTTTGGGAAGATACTCATCGACTAAATAATTTTTATTATGTTAATTAGCCTTTTACCCAAAGACACTCCTACATATGCATTCATACGTAATTATGTTTATTCAACATTTTTTTGTTGTTTTTAAACTGCGCCTTATGCAAATTTTTAAGACTAAAAATGGCATAATCACGAATTTTGACGTAATTCTTGTTTATTGCATGTTTTACCCAGGCTGTTTATCAACTGGGCTCATCCCCCATCAGCCAGAGTGCGAGAAATGTTACAACAAGCTGGCAAAAGTTTCCAAGTTGAGTTACTGAAAATGCACCCAAAATATGACTCGGCCATTGACTCCAGGAAGCAGCCCAATCCATTCGACAAGAAGTATACTCCCGATATTGAGAGGACAACTGTGATGGTGTCGATGAAAATTGATAGCGCTGATGACAAGCTTACTTTGAATACTAATGAGAGTTACACTCTTGGAATGAACACGTCATCAAATGGTGTCGTAGAAGTGAAGGTACGGAATCAATGCATAATACATGCCAAGCCAAATAGCAATGCAACTTTTTGGCATTCTGCGTACACGCATCACAAAGATACGAGATATTCTTTTTACATGCTTTTTTAACGCAATTTGTAGATCCATGCCAAGACCTATTACGGTGCAAGACACGCATTGGAATCTTTGAGTCAACTTATCGATTACGAAGATACTTGTGACTGTCTCATGATTGTGAAGAATGGATACCTTGAAGATGAACCTGCTTTCCCATACCGTGGATTGATGATTGGTATTATACTTAATCATATCAATAAGTTTTATAAACAACTATGATGAATATTTCGCATGTAGTAAAGTTTGAACATAAATTAACTTTTAGATTCTGGTCACAACTTCCTTTCCCTGAAGCAAATCAGGAGAACAATTGATGCTATGTCCTACAACAAGTTGAATACTCTTCACTGGCACATTTCTGATGCTCACTCTTTCCCATTCTACTCACGTCGCGCTCCAAAGATGGCTTTGTACGGAGCCTACGCACCCAACAAAATCTACTATCCAGACCAAATCAGGGACGTTGTGGATTATGCTCAGGTTCGTGGAATCCGTGTTGTTCCTGAAATTGGAGGACCTGCACGTGCTGGGAATGGATGGCAATGGGGTGAACGTGAAGGAAAAGGAGATTTGGTTGTCTGTTTGAACAAGGAACCCTGGAAAGAATTCTGTTCTGAGCCACCATGTGGACAGTTGAACCCACTTAATAATGAAACATACAGGGTAATTATCTAAAATATGAAATGGTTTGTTGAAGAAACACAATATCAAAGCTGACACTAATTTTATTATTTTAATGTTGCAGATTTTGGGACGCGTGTACAGAGACGCCATGGACGCTTTCACCGGTTCCGACTTTTTCCACATGGGTGCTGACGACGTGAACTTCCAATGCTGGAATTCATCCGATACCATGAACGAAGTCCTAAAAGCAACTGCACAAATCCCTAACGATGTAACCTTCCAACGTTTGTGGATGGAGTACCAGTCTCGTGCATTGCAAACTTTGTATGACTCTGCCCCAGTTGGAGTTGACAAGCCAACTCCAATCATTTGGGACAGTAAACTCACATCCCTTCGTGACTCTGAAGTCGTTCTTGACCCAGAGACCTATGTCATCCAAATTAAGAGTCCTGCCAGAGAACCACTTCTTGCCAAGGTCATCAACCGAGGATACAAGCTCATTTTCTCCAATGCTGATGCCTGGTCACTTGATTGTGGATTCAACAGCGGGCTTCTTCCTCCAATTGGACTTGGACCACCAAACCAGAATAATGTCCTCCCACCATGTGGAGGAGACTACAAGACTTGGAAGACCATTTATGACAACGACCCTATGAATATTGCTGCCACTCATCATAACAATGAAACTGCTGCTTATTCTCAGGTATGCAATTGTCAATCAATGCCTCTAATTAATTTTCATTTAGTCCCCAACCTCCGTTAATCAAAATACTTTGGATCAGGTTCTTGGAGGTGCAGGAACCATGTGGTCTACCGAAACCGATGAGATGACATTAGAACCCAAGCTTTGGCCCAGAAGTGCCGCCCTCGCAGAACGTTTGTGGTCAAACCCCACTCAGTCATGGCGTGAAGCTGCTCCAAGACTTGATGCTCATCGTGATCGTCTTATCCAACGTGGTATCAGGGCTGAAGCCATCAGGCCTGAATGGTGCTTCCACAATCGTGTGGAGTGTGAACTTTTGTTGTAAAAGTTTTTGTCATGACTTAATTCATGCAAATGCTAGACCAAACAAAAACTGATAATTCATTCATTTATTTATAAATCATTTTTTAAGGTTTGCCTTATTACGAGAATGCAATTTGTCAAAATTTTCTTTCTAGTTCTATTCACTATTATAGTAAGTCGTACTACTTTCATAGAACAAATGAACCAGAGGAGCTGAGGGGTTTTTATCAAGAATAATTATAAATAAGTGTATTTATTAATTATTGTTAAGATTATTGAGAATACAAGGACCGAATAATAATAAAAACTAATGTTTGGAGCTTAAACATATTTGATTATTGACATTTGAATAATAAAATGATAATATATATTCACACAATTACACATCGAAAACAATACTAACAATTGAAGACATGATGACACCATTTGAAAACTCACTCAAGGAAGAGAGTAAAAAGCATAAAAAGTAAGAATCTGCACGTAGGGGGGTGAATGGATACGATTAGTGGAATAAGCAAACTACATCCGTATATAAGATAGAAAGTAGATAGAAAAAATTAGAAGATATTTTCTTGTTGGCAGTTTTGTGCAGCTGGTGTCAATTTCGGACCATCTCTGTTTCTTCCTCGGCTGCCACTTCGACCACCGCCAGAACCTCGGCCCCTGTGGATTGGGTGTGGGTTGCCTCTACGAGGATGAGGTCCACGTGATCTATCAAAGCCACCACCACCGATCGCAACGGGAAATTGTAATTGTGGTGCTGTTCCATTAATTTTCAAATCAGCCATTTGTGACATAACGGTCTGCAATTCGCTAGTTATTTCTGTTGCCTTTTGCTGTAATTTCTGCATCTTGAGCCGTTCGATCTCTTCTTCTCGTCTCTTAATTTCCTGCTCGATGTCGACTTTGCTTCTTCCTCTTCGCTTATCGCAAGGGCCAGCGTAGCTAGAGCTAGATCTTGGTTTCTCAAACTGTCTGCCAGTACCAACATTGCTTCCTCCAACCGCAGAATGATTTGGGAGAGGAGTAGGGGTGTATGGGGGAGGCGCTGTTGGCATACTGGATGCGTTCATGGGAACATCAAATAATGCAACCGTGGTGCGAGGCGCAGAGGCAGGAGCTTGACCACCAGAATTCGTTGAAGGAGCTGCATGGCGTGAAGGTGTATTCGTTCCAGGTCTTGCGTAGGGATTGCCGCGGTCCAATCCTCTAGGTGGCATTGAAACTCGCGAATTCTGATGCGGTCCACCACCACTCTTTGAATCGACGAACTTTTGGGCAGGAGGAGGAGGCGGCGTGAATTTTTCCTTTGGAAATGTTGCCTTTGATTCGTTATTACGCTCTTCGCCTTTAACAGTCAAAATAATGTTCAACTTTTCAGAGAGTGGTTCCAAAGTATCAGAATCTCCAGAACCCCGACGACTTCTTCCTTCACGTCTCCTTCCGTGCTGGGTTTCAGTGTCAGTTGCCCTAGGTTTACCCCGGTTTTCATTCTGATCACTTGCAGGCTTTTTCATTGCTGGGCTTCTCGGATCATTCATAACGGGACCCCTTTTAGCCTTCTTGTCAACCTCAGATGATTTTGCAGATAAGGAAAGGCCAAGAAAATCTTTCTTCAGTTCATTGAATTGTGGCCGCTTTGCCGGATTCACAACGAAAATACGTTTCATCACTTCAATAATATCATCCGGGTATCCTTCCGGCCGACGAATTGTAAGAGGAGATTGTCCACTTCTTATTAATTCTAGGACTCGCTATTTTACAAAAATAAGACATAATATTTGTTAAAACTAATCCACCATGCTTTAAAAAATACATTTGAAAGAAAAATATAATTGTTTCATTTTATATCACCTGATCGTCAGCTCGTCGACCATATGGAACTGAACCACGAGTTAACATCTCGAATAATACGACTCCAAAGCTCCAAACATCAGACCAAAAGGTTAAACCCTTGCTGTCTTCATCGAGAAGCTCATGTGGAACCCAACGAATAGGAAGAAACGAACCATTTGGGACCTAGTAATTGTGACATGAAATTAAAATAGTTCACGGTCTTAAACAAGGAACAACAATCTTTAATTTGTACAAAAGTCTCACTTTCACGTAGTTTCTCCCTGGTTCTTTGACCTTGAATAGCTGTGTAATCCCGTGGTCACTGACTTTCGCATTGTAATGCGTCAAGTTAATTCCTTTTCCTCTTTGTTTTTCAATAAGAATATTCCTTGCAGCCAGATTCCCATGGATTACATTCCTGCTGTGAAGGTATTCACAGCCTTGTATTACATCGAGAGCCAACTTTACCAACATGAGCTTGAAAAATCAATGTATAAGAACGGATTTGATTAAGAAATGATTTACTTCACATTAAAGTTACACACAAGAAATGATAGATCACAATCTCATGAGCGAGAATAACATTTCGTAAACTTACATAATCTTGCGGGTTACCAGGTTTAGACAAATAATTCAACAGATTACCCTCTGGGTAGTAGGGGAGCAACACTTTTGGACAAAAACTGCCGTCATTGTTGCCTGTTAAATATTTTAAAAACATATCTACGTCTGCCGTTAAATATCCAGATACAGATTTGTCATTTCCAAAAATATTCAATGTAATGCAGATTACCTGAATTGAACCGAAGATCATCCAAAATTCCTTCAACAGTAACCACGTTTCGATGTTGCAATTTCATTATCCCGCTTAGCTGCTGGACGCTGTATTTACTTTCGAACGGACACTTGAATTCTTTTACCGCCACCGAAAACGGGACGAGTTGCCTTCCTGGTCGGATCGTTGCTGTATATTTTATAAATATAAACAATTAATGATAAGTGATGTCACTGATGTCATAGAACAATTTGTAGCTGATAGAGTTACTTTTAGCACAAGTAGTTAACACGTTCTTCTTACCTCTAAATACCTTCCCGAATTTGCCTTCACCAATGGCATGGTCCTCAAGTGCAACATCAGAACTGTTGTAAACCCGGAGTTTCCATTTCTGGCTATCAATAATAGCACGTTGTTGAGGTGTTCTAGTGACCTCCGTTGGAACGACAGCAACAGCAGCTCCTGAACCGCACTTTCCATCACTTGCTTCTGCTTCATCCTTGGTTTCGCTTTCATTGACGTCCTCCTCGTCCTGGCGAAATAGTGCCTTTTCCAAATCCAAAGGACTGGCATTTTCAAACTCTAGTCTACTGCCACTGCTGTCATCGCTGGAGACTGAACTGTTGAAAACAGCAGCGGAAGTGGAAGAGTTGTTATCATCATGGTCCCTTCGACTGACAACCTCCCACTCCTTCCCTCCACCTCCTCGTGGTGGTTTCTTCACCTGGGCGTTTTCGCATGAATTACTATTGCCCATTTTTCTAAGGTCTGGTCAGTTCAGAACAATGGAACACGGAGTCTAGAAATGAGAACAAAAAAATACGAAAAATTAATATGACATTCACAAAACGAACACCTGTAAACTAAAACCCTTTATCATTCGGTGTTATTATGAAATGATGATATTGATAAGCGATAAGCTAGCAATAAACCTAATATTATATCAAACATTGGCGATAATTGGAGTGTATTGAAACTGAAACGAGCAGCTAGAAAAATCAATAGATCTCGATGACGCAAATGCTAACAAAGTTCTGCATTTTGCACGCTTGCACATAGCTGAAAACTCCCTTTAAATTAAATATGAGTTATGACCTTGTTTTGGCCATTTCACAATAATTACTTTTCCGAAAACAATACACAATTACACCAGCATACCCAAATCAAATACTAACATTTATTTCATCATCTTTTGAGATCAATATGCTTACCTTAATTATCGATTTTTGTTTTGCTAATTTGTTTTACTTGAATAATTAACACGGATAGAACTAAGAACAGCCACCTGCACCATTTACAGCTGTAACAATTAGTCGTTTATTTACACGATCCAAAAATTGTAAACAGTTCTGACCAAAACAGCACAGCGCAGCGTCCTCATGTCCTCCGGAAATAAAGTTTGAAACGATTTTATGAAAGCTGCTGCAATGCAGCCTCAATCAGCGGCAGAGCAGCCAAAACAAACGCTTTTTTCTTCTCAGCCACGTCACCGTCACCACGGCAGTTTATTCCACAACTTTCACGAATGCCCACTTGACGTCAATCAGATGCTACTATATCGTTACAATGAAAATAACTGCGTTGCAAATTAACTTTGAAGCCTTCATGATATATGATGTCTGTCGTAAATGTGCATTTATTGTTATTAGTTTATTATTCTCCTTCTCGGAAATAAATTATCAAAAGCGTCACCTGAACTGACACTGAAGAGTTGGCTGTCTGTCGGTTTCAGATTTGGTGGTACCGTTGCGTTGTGTACTCAAGTAAAAATGGCCTAAAATTAGCTACTATTTTTTGCTAACCACCAACAAATGTTAGCTACTTAGCAAAATTAGCAATCGATTGAAATCATCAGGATTCGATTGAAGAGCGTTTCAATAACATGACATGACATGCAGATATTGGGTTGCTGTAGAGACAAAAATACGCCACGACTACTATGACTAGCCTCATTTTTGTTCGTATTTTGCTTTTGTTTGGATTGCATAGACTTCAACAGTCACTTGGAAAGGAAAGCTTAAAATTGATGTAGGAAAAAGTATCGAAATTCTGTTGTGTGTAATTTTGAATTCCAAATTGGAATTTCCAATTTTTACGTCAATGCTAAATCACCATAGTATTGACCAATTGAACGCTTCTTTGTGCTTACTGGATATTCTGTGCAATATAACATCCATTCAAGATGACCTTAGTAAGGTCATGTAGTTTGAACTCCCACCGAGCATTTGGTTTTTTTCTACTCGCCAAGCTATTATGTATATCAAATTTGGACATCGCATCGTCAGAAGTCAGAAATTAAAACAACAAAATGCATCATAAAAAAAGACTAACTGACAAAATTGTCAGTGTTTGTTAAATATTACTATTTGACGTTCGACAGTTTGTAATAATAATTGCAATTACTTAATTACTGGTTACAAAACGTCCAACTCAAATTACTGGTTATATATTTATCCTCGTTATATTTATATTTATATTTATGATACGAACATTGGATTGCATGGCGTGATCATGTTGAAATGGTGAAGCCCGTAGTCCATGTTTAATTTGAGGCATCTATTTCTAAAATATTTAGATCAAACAGAAATGTAAAAGGATAGGTTAATTTACATTGTGGACATAAAACTTCCAGACCATCGTCACATTCGTCACCTTTTCAAGAGACCATCGATCACAACTGACTTTATTTATGAGGGAGTTGACAGTTGAGGCACTGGCTTCATACAACTCAACAACACTTAGAAGTGACAAGACAAGGGTTAAGGTTTTAAATTGGACTGAATTTTAAAATATTTACTTGTAGCATAAAAAATTGACGACAAAAGTCAATAGAACACTATAACTGAGGTGACACTTTTAGACAAGCTCCTCCAGGAGGAGTATATCATTATATATACTCCTGAGCTCCTCCATACACCATAAAAAAATCAGAAACGGCTTAAATTAGAACTCAGCTAAACTGTCCACGCATTTCCTTTGACGCTTGCATTAATTATATTTAGTGACATTTATGCTCGCATTTATCACTATGATTGGTGACTGACAAATATGACAATTTTTCGTTACTCATCAGGGCAAACCATTTGGCTTATTGCAACAAAACAAACTATTGTGCATTGAAGTTCGCAATTCAAATAGCGTGTCCAAAGTGTTTCCTTTTCCGAGAAGTTAAAAAAAACAGCATGCATTACCTTTTATTGTCATTTTTATGGATTTTTTCCTGTGTCGAAGCGTTTTGCTGATATCAGAGAAATAACTTTTTGTTATAATTCATAAATCGTATGTAAACGTTAAGCCTCTCAACTTTAGCATGAAACATACGTGATCATTGATCATATTATAGGTATTTGTTTGTATTCAGAAAATAACATTCAGCTTTTGTTCATCAGCAAATAGAACATGGCACGCATGCATGATATCAGACAGAACAGCAAAAATTGATGAAGAACGCATTACCTAATAAAAATTAATTAGTTTGCAAAGTATACAGACTTTAAACTGAGGGCCAACATAGGGGGGTATTGTCCACTTCAAGTACTTCACCTTGAAACTTCTTTCTTGGTGACTTGGACAGTGGACATGAAAAACAAAGATGTGTCAAAGTTTGACTCTGTTGTGCTGTGTGCTCCTATTCTAGTTAAGTCATTAAAAGGTGAGAACTAGCCTACATTCTCACTTTCATGATCGGCTCCAAAAAATTCGCATAAATGCAACTGGTTTATTTTCTGCAAAAATAGGTAGACCTAGGGTACTGTTGTGGCGCCAGGTGAAATTGACTGAACGCGATAAGAATTCTCCATATTTTTTAATGTTGCCTAAAGTTATCGTAATCTCAAAGGAACCTTTGTTCTCCCAAAATTGTTACACATACATATTCAACAATTTGAAATACATGCACTATCGTACTATTACTTGCTATGCTATTTTACTTGACGCACATGTAATCAGTACCGTTTCGTTGCACTTATCATGTTGTGACTTTGTGACTTACTTGCAATCCCTTCCCAGAGAGCCAATGCATCGTTTGAGCAAAGGAGGTCCCTTCGTCCCTTCTTCCATTAAATACATGACAAGTCCTTATTCTGCTCATTACGCTGAAGTACTCATTCTTGTGTGATGGGATGGTTGATTACTTTACAATTACAATACATTTTTCCCTTTTCACAGTGACGCTGCTGCTGCGCTGCAACATTTGTTGTTTTCTTTGGGGATGACTCTTGTCTTGTCGCTGTGTCATGTATGCCTTATAATATCATGATAGTCATGATTATGATGATGCATTATAAAAAATCAAAGAGCAATTCCCCTTTTGTGCCTCTATTCCTTTTGCTTTGCTAGGTTATTGGGCTAAAATATCTAGGTATAGAGCTCAAGGTTGACCTTACTTAATTCACTTACTTTTTTAAAGAGTTACACAAATATTTGTATCAATATATCCATGTGGGAAGAAGGGAATACAAAAACACTACATTAATGACTGTTGAAGCACCTGTTGTCGTTTCTTGCGCTGAAATGCATTTTAATAATTTGTACGCTTTTTTGTAGTAACGCCAACGCTGTTTTAATATACGTGCATGCAAAAGATAGTATGGATTACACTCAATCAACAATGCATATTTTTTTTATTTAGGTAACCCATCTTCTTTTGATTACAACCTACAGCCAGCCTACTACACATGTACAAAATCGTGCCCATGTAGTAACAGTAACAAACAATGGTAAAATAGGAAAGAATAGAGATAACTTTGTTGCCTTCCTACTTCTCGATTACAAAATTTGACTTGCACATCGTAAAGTTGGAAGTGTTAAATTTATTTTACTTCGTTTTTAAATTGCTAATGTATTTTTTGCCATTTTGCATTTTTAACGTTGTGGCACGTTTTAGCAATGATGCTAGTTGTCAACTTCAGAATTTTATTTGCAAAATAGTCAACAGTTGGGTGACTTGTTGTGTTGCGTGCATAATAATAAGTAGCATATATGCGTAGTATTTCCTTTAACTACTATTTTCTTAACTTAGATTGAGCCAATTTGAATACAAGTATTCACGTGTAAAGAACATGGATTAGTATTGACTAGGTATATTTAAATTTAAATTAATAAATAAAACATGAGGGATCAATTGATTAAATTTCAGTTAAAAATGCACAAAACTAATATTTCATTTTTACAATGTCTTTAGAGTAAAATAGTTGCTGCATAATATTAATGTGTAGATAGGTTGTAGGTAGCAGGTAATATTTGAATGGCACTTCTTCTGTAAACATTTCAGTTTTAGATCACATTTCACATCCTTTGACCTACTTCATACTTGGCGACTTTTGCACAAAGCAAATTGGTAATATGGATAGGATTATAGGATATATGGATGCTGGCTGGTGGTGATGATGATAACAATTAATGATGACTGCGACTTCACATTATTCAACATTGCATTGTCAATAATAATTGTTAGTATAGTATGGACAATTAAGTGCATCTCTGCATTCATTCCTTTTCCCCAATGTTATAACTATTTATATAATTACAATCTTTAGGTATTGTTTGTACTTCAAAGGTTATGTTAGTTATGTAAAAGAAGAAGTTATGTTGTGCATGTATTAAAAAGGAAGGTCGGAGGTTCTTCTTCAAAGGAAGGTGACACGAGCACTCACGCTATGCTATACCGTAGGTTTTGTGTCACTGCGCGATGGGTGCGATATCTTTAATTTTCCCAGCATTTAACTTTTTGACAATCTCAAAACAGTGGAACGTTTTTAGTTTTGACATCTGTTCGCCGTGCTGAACATAAAATTAGACAGTAAATTTTCAAGAGCACTTTTGAACTGTCCTAAAAACAAGGTTGTTATTCAAGGTATTTCAAAAAACGCTACTATATGATACTATCATGTACGCATACTTGAGATAATGTCACACAACACATACAACATATATACATAGGTACAAGTATTTTTGGAAGCAAATAAATGATTTATTAAATTAAAGGGGCCCATCCTGCAGTCCTACTTCAGAACCTTAAAGCTTGTTAGCGCAATCAATATAAACTCGCTTTGGTTCATTCAATCAGGGTGTCCTCAACCTTGCTGCTATATGCTACCGATCTGCTAGGTGCAAAAAAGTATGTGATAGTAACACCAAAATTATATCCAAAACAAGATTCCATTCAAAGTTCAAGGCGACATAGGGAATTATTCTAGAAAATAATTCATACATACCCGATCTAGAACTTATTATGTAAGGCAGTCAAACTATAAGTTGTAATCATTATTAGTTTGGTTTACATTACAGCATCAAAGCAGACAGGCCTTCAATCAGGTTGAGTTTTTGCTATTTTTTGTAACTCAGAAGCACAAGTGAGGGTCCTCTTGTCTACAACAAAAAATGATTTTACTGGACCTTACCTGTTGAAGGTGAATACGACAGCATAATATGAACAAAATCCACATGCGTAACATTAAACAGGAGCCATGCCGAGATTAGGTAATACATAGTAGCATGGATATTTACTAAATTGCACTGCACTATGAGGTATGTTGCTGGACATCATTGACATCATATCAGAATGTATCAGAACTAGAACAATTAATTAAGTGCTTCAAATGAAGAAAATATTATGAAATAACAGTAATTTAGCTCGATAGGCCCTATAAATCATACATGCACAGATATTTTTTGTTTGCGCAAATTTGTTTTTATCTGATACTGATGCGATAACTTATAGATAATTACTACAAATATTGAAAGTATTTGATAAAATAAATCAGACTAGGTACACGCATTGTGTTTAATGTCCATAGTCGGTGATTTGTACTTTAGCATTTGTACTGTATGTACACAATTAAGATGTCTTGTCGTGATGATGCTCTATGTTTTGCAAACAAATTATGGTTAAATTCATGTCAAACATTTGTCCTTAATGTCACATGATGAATTTTATCTATTAACCCACTACCCCGTACTCAGTGTATTTTAACCTAATTAAATCAACGGATGAAAATTAATAAAGTTGAGTGTAGGAGATCCATGATCCATCTTTGTGCATATTTTCGATAACACATATCTTGTAATTTGTCTCTCTTGTGGTCTCAGGTTGTTTGCTGTTTACAAGGGATTTGGTCCTTATTATATGCATACATCAATCGTATATCGTATCGCAATCAACAAAATATATTTTGGGAGTAACTGCATCAACTGCATGCATGTAGATTTATTAATTAAAATTCAGATGACAATGACACGACTTAAAATTAGAATGTCGTGCTCTGCCCCGGCACTTTCATTTTCCAACTTTACCTTAATTTATTTGGAATGCCAGTTTATGGAATATGAAGCTTTACCACTGTTCAACCAACTACTTCATTATTGGGAACGTAAATATTTCTTAAAATATGGGTTACTCACCATTTTTTGTTATGGTTCATATTAGATGCAAGATGCGCACAAAGCAAGCTTAGGTCAGATGGAAATGGTGACTTGTTTGCATATAATTGTTGTGGTTATTATGTCGCGGATAAACTAACAGGTCAAAAAAAGTTTGCAGTGACAGTACATGCTTATAATGCAATGCAATGTAAAGATAAAACTTGTTCGACACGATCTTATAAGATTTCTTGTAGTTAATAGCTGATAGTATGAATTGTGCCTAGCCAGTAAATTAAAAAAATGCACTGCAAATCTTCCTTTCTTCTGTCATCTTTTCACGCTAATTTTGTATTGGCTTGGCACGGTTACTTTGCCTATCATTTTTGCATGTAGCAAGCAAGCATGCCTAAATGTTTTTTTTTCTTCTTGTTTACAGCAGCAGTAGCAGAGATTCATCTTGATAATCTCGCGTAATATTTTTTTACACTTCTCTGTTACTATACTACTGCCACTGCCACGACAAGTTTCTATAAAAATCGAGAGTGTTTTTCTCTTGTTCATCACATCGGTCATCATTCTGTTTTTTGACTCTCTATTTCGTCCTACAAAAAAATGTCGAGGTCAGCCTGCGTACTAAACGGGATTGAGGATGAGGATGCATGGGATGGGATGTACAAAGATTAAGATGTAATCTCTTGTGGGACAATCAATATTTATGTATTAAACTGGTGATCTTTTGTGACTTACTTTATATACCTATACGTCATACGTGGCACGCGAAGATATAGGAAAATAGCAAAATACGTGAAATGCAGACCAAGGTGATGCACATTTTGTAGGTATTGGTATTGACTAGGCATAAGAATAAGTACACAACAAGCAGCACACTTATCATTACAAATGGTAAGTCAATCAGGCAGGGCCCCTGAAATGTTACAAGAAGCAATCTATCAACAACATATCTTCTTGTCGTAAGTCTTCCGTTTATTTTTTTGCGAGTACGCTGTGTTCATCAATGAACTGTTAAAAAACAGCACTTCACGATGCATTGATTACCTGCAAGTATCAAGAATTCATTGACCGAGCACAATGTCAAATTCAATTCAACCCTTAAATGCGAGTTTTATAGCTGCTGCGGTTGATAGTCTGTTGAGTTGCTGATTGGGATGTGAATACAGTTTAATATAAGCTAGAGTAATGCACTTGGTTTAAAATGTTTAAGATTATGATCAGCAACATTGTACACTTAAACTGCAAACGTACATAAGTTGCTTTGCTTACTCAAAGACAATTAAAAGATTTTTTTGCATGTTGCAACACACCACGTACATAGCATATCATTTCAAGGATGCATTTTTATTGAATACATGGTTAACTTTTTATCGATATTTTAAGGGGAGCCCTCACATCCCTACGAGGTTGAACTCTGGACTCTGAGGTGGTTTTTGATGGTTTTCTTATAAACCAAATGC
>JAQFZG010001292.1:0-22327 GCA_034695465.1 Entomobrya nicoleti | reverse complement strand
AGTTTAAATGGATTAATTATTTTTTGACGACAAATTAAACAAGTTTTGGAAAGGGAGGGATTCCGATCCCGAGGTCGAGGCATTTTGAAAATTATTTTACAATCAAAATGTACACTTTAATCGTACTACTTAATTTTTAACGGACAGTAAATAAACAAGGTAAATTATTCTTTAAAAGAACCATTAAGTTAAATGAGCAATTTTAGCGTTTATGATTAATCAAAATTGAGGTTAAAAAATAACACAAGTCAAGTCAGCAGTTATTTTTTCTGGTAAAAAAATATGACTTGTTTTGGAAAAATAGTTTTTAAAACAATAAAACTCGCGGAAGAGTATGGGGCATCATGCAACATTAAAAGTGCGTTGAAACCCATATAACAAGTAAACAAAGAGCCAAGCCAAAAATAAATAAATATTTGTGTGCATGCAAACCTGACAAATAAACAATACTTAAATTCAATCCATTTATTATTATAATTAACCATACAATTAAACATTAATTTACAACATTTAACTAATTATGCCTAATTATTTTTACAATAGTAACATAATTTTAATGCTCTTCTCCAAAACAAACTTGACAATAGCAAGTGGGGTCATTGCCGCATAAAAATTAACACTTCCAAACCTTATCCTAACGTCTCTCAAACTCTTCAGTATTTTCCTGTCCTCCTTCCCCCATTTCCCAGCAATTAACTTCTTTTGCCACTTCCCCTTAATTTTCCTACTCTTCCTGTTCGCCTGTCCAGGAAACGAATAGCCAACCACAAAGAAGACTAAATATAATTCCAAAATTATAGCAATTAAAATCAGAAGCTCATAAAATTCCATTTCCTTTCGAATATCCGTTTGCATCACAATTGCTGTCGAAATTATAGCCCAAAACATGACAAAACTTTGGACCCATAGAGCATAGAACTGTAAACACTCGTTTGTTAATTGAGTTAAAATTAGTAGTTTTCGATAGTTTTTAAATAAGGGCGCCAACCTTGAAAAATTCTGTTTACTTTGCCTAAGAAAACATTAACCACAATTTATTTTAATAATTATTTTAATGAACCTTTTTTTAAATATAATTTACCCTAAAACATTTTGTGCTCCAACGAATACTCCAGCGTATGCTCCAAACAAACCAAATATTCCCACAGTGGCACTTATCGTAAAACTCCAAACAAAATTCCACCACTGAAATATCCCAAATAATAGCCCGTTTTTTAAATAATCGTCCATCCAAAATATGATCCCACCTGTGACCACCGACATTATTCCAACGAGAGGACCTTGAAGATATACCAATTTAATTATGCATTTATCCAGACTCCCTAAACCAACCTTGCGTTTAAAATTATTCAAACGATTGAATAAGGCAATTTGTTGATGTCCCCGTATTGATAGATGAGCTAGTGGACAGAAGCCACAAACTAAGACCATTAAATAAATAAGAAATTTTGTGATAAGGGCTCCTCTTCCAGAAACATTCGGGCTATTGATTTGGTTGTAAAGAGAAGTCAATCTATAAATTTGACTGATGGCGCAAATTATTGACACGATTGTAAAGGGTCCTTTATGAGAACAAGGTTTAATATATTCTTGACCAGTTGGGGTAGTGGACACTTGAAATGGTGCAACTTTCCAGGAAATAAACTGGAGAAATTTGATTTGAAAAATGGATATATGCTTAAATGTGATATTTTGCCAAATATTCGAAACTTTTCGTATATAATCCATTGTATAAGTTTTTTTTATGAAAATCCTAATTTTTTTTTACCTGAAATGAAGTATACTTAAAACATGAATGACTTCTCGCATTCAAAAAAAAAGTTCAACTGTAAAACTTGGTTGGTCTAAAAACTTAATAAGCGACTTCAATAATTACAATGTTAAGCCACTGCACTATATTTAACTAGACGAATTATGGCCATTTTTTTTTTACGAAATTACACTTTTTTGAGACAAAAGTAATTATATAGTTTGTTCATTTCTTTTTAGTGATTGGATAACAAGATATCTATAAATTTCCCATATGCTGTCAACCTTTTAAAAGCCGTATTTCCCTACTCATTTTATTACCCTTGTTTGGAGCATCTTCATGTTAAATATGTATATGGAGAAATAATAGTTAGATATATGTATATATTTTTCCATTCAATATTTTCCTTTAATATACGCCTTTGATTTACATAAATGGGTGAACTAACGTATATTTTTGAACAAAGTATTACAAAATTACAGAGCAAAACATTTAACATTTTAAATACATATATATATATTTAAGAGAAATTATGAACTCTGTCGGAGCATCGAATGGAGAACACCTGCAAAAGTATTTATTCCATAACAGACGCAGTCCTTTTAAGCAATATCTGTTTAGTGAATTGCATTTACTGCTAAAATATTTTTTTTTAATTCTCTGTATTTCTTACATAAAATAAATTTCTCGCTAAAAAAATCAAATAGAAACTGTATGAATTTAAGGTATAAATTAGTTCTAACTTCACATATTTTGTCACTCATCACAAGTCTGTTTTTATAAAGGTACTTTATAGTTAACATTGATAATTAGATGTTAGTAGATAAATATACAATACATTTGTAAAAATAAACAATTTAAGAAAATGCGCAGTCAGTGTTTTATGTAGCTGTTTTGTTATTAGAGCTTTCCACTATTTTAAATGTATAATTTTATCCATTGATTTAAAAAAACTACAACGCCATTGTCTTACAATTTAAATTCGTACAATAATATTCGTTAACGTATTTAGTAGCAAAGTAGTGTATTGAATAAGTATAAAGCTCATCACAAAAAAATACTTCAATAAAAAGATACATTTGAAGATTTTTTAGCAATACCAGGCTATTATTTCTTAAGGATAGCACCTCTTCTCTGAGAACGTATTGTACAAACTAGCCAACCCATAAATTGTTAATCCGGCCATGCCTCCAACCGCAAAACAAAATATTTTCGATAATGTCGAGTTACTCATATCCAACTGGAAACATTGCCAACTTTTCTCTCTTCTCATTTCCTTTCTAATTCCTCGTCTTCTCTCCAGCTCATCAAACAATCTACACGGATAAAAAAAAACATAATAATCAATTCCTATACAAAAAGTAACCTAAAATTATAGTCCGACTTACTCTTTAATCCTCTTCGAATTCCATTCCGTTCTTCTGTACGTCCGCCCTCTGTTTTGGCGATATATATCGTCAAATAGTTGATTCCCTTTAACCAAATATGTCATCAAAATTAATTCTTCTAAATCAACATTCAAAGATAAAATCAAACACTATATTTTAGCAAAATACTTACTTGTATTGTCAATAGCCATGTTCACTTAAAACACCACCAAAAACCAAGTTAACATTTAATCTATATGCCTGTTAAATGGCAACTACGTAGAAAGCAAAGTTATTTTTAAAAAGGATACAAGACGACAATGTTAGAAAAGCTTATGATGATACACAAGCTACAGAAAGTCGAATCAGAGTCCGCTGTCATACGATCAAGAACGACTTGTTGGTTACCCTGACAATTTCCACTGAACGGCTTCCAACTTTCTCCTCTCACATAACCTGTTCGACGCAAATAAGTTTTTTTGCAATGTAGCACGCTAAAAGAAAGCTTAACCTGCTTTATGTGTAAACGTACATTGGTACAGCAAATACAATTCTATATTTTTTCGCATATTTGACCTATTTTGCAATTTTTACCTTATACAAATGCTTTATTAATACAATTTTATACGTTATGTTCGCTGTTTTTTTTTATAAAACTAACATAAGTTTAATGCTCTTCTGTAACACAAACTGGACAATAACAAGTGGAGTCATAGGCCCGTAAAAATTAACCCGGCCAAATCGAATCCTCACTTCTCCAAAGCTTCCTACAATTTTCTTTGCCAGTTTTCCATTATCCACAATATATCCTCCTTTCTCTATATTGTATAAGCTATTTACTTGATCAATCCCTCTTTTTCTCCAAATCCCTTTACATTTCTTGCTCATCCTATTAGCTTGTCCAGGAAATGAGTATCCCACAACAAAAAAGACAAGATAGAGCTCGAGTATAGTAGCTATAAAAAATACAAGCTCATAGATTTCCATATTGCGACGAATATCCGATTGGAAAACGATTGCTGTGGAAATTATCACCCAAGTCATAACAAATATTTGGATCCATAGGGCATAGTATTGAAGGCATTCGTTTATGATTTGATGTAAAATTAGTAGCTTGCGGTATTCCTTGAATGATTTCCATAAGCTTACCGATCTATTTTTAGTTTGCCTGTAAAATTTCAATTTTTTCATATTTGCTTATTTTTATTTAAATTGTGAATTTCTTGCAAAAATTTGCAAATTATCTTCTAAATCTTGCAAAAATTTATAATTTCATTGTAATTCCTAAATTTGTAAAATTATTGTAAAAATTTGTAAATTTTTTGTAAAAATTTGTAAAATTCTTTTATTTTTTACCTTAAAACGTATTGCGATCCAACATACACTGATGAGTAACTAACAAACAAAGCATAAACTGATAAACTTCCACCAACCGTAACACTCCATGAAAAATTCCACCACCGATAAATCCCAAATAAAAACCTAAACCCAAATCCTTCGTTAAGACTACCCTCTAAATAAAATATAACGCCACCAAGTCCTATCAAAAATGATAGAACACAAGTTCCTGATAAGCATACCAATTTAATTATAGGTTTATTTAATGTGCCTAAACCCACTTTAACCTCAAATTTATTTAAACGATTAAACAGAGAATTTTGTTGTTTTCCTCGAAGATATAGATGCATTATGGGAAACAAGCAGCAAATGAATGCCATGAAGTTTATCATTAAATTTGTAAGAAGGGTTCCCTTTTTGGGGGAATTTGGAACTAAAGTAGAAAGTTGGTGTATTATAATAAATAACTTATGTAGATGAGCTAAATTGTTAATAATGGAAACTATCGTAAATGTTAAAATATTAGAAGCTTTAATAATAGTACTATTATCCGCATTAGTATGCACTTTTACAGGACAAGTTTTCCAGCAAATTAGTTGAATGAATTGTACCTGAAAATTGAATATATCCTCAAAAGTGGTTTTTCGCCATTTTAACAAAATGTGGGTCAGATTAATTTTGTCGTTTTGTAATAAAGCCCTAAACTTTCCCATGATTTCAAAAATATAGTCAACTGTAATAAAAATTTAGAACGTATTTCAGATTAGAACAAGTAGCTACTAAAACTGCGTAGTAGAGAAGGCGTCGATGCTCGCTCTAAAAATCAATTTTTTGAGAAAGTTCAGCAACTCAAGAAAACATAATTGTTACATACAGGTTTATAGTCAATTATTATACGATTCCAAATATGTTTTTCAACTACATTACCCAACATTTATATCCCTATAATATTTCTAATAGTTGTATAATTTCCCATTTATCTACATTTTACCTAAAAGTATAAATGGTAATATGTAAATAGTCTCTTTGAAAATGAACACCTGTCCAAAAAAACACCAATTTGTTAAATATACTTACAAAAGTTTGTATACTGGTCACATAAAATATTCACATATACCAAAAATCGATTCACCTGATTTAAGATTAGTAGAAACACAGAAAAATATATAGAGACTGTCCCTTTTCATTCAATTTAACATTATTAGCTAATATTATTCCATTTCACCTCAAAATCCATCATACTTACAAACATAAGTATAAGTACATATATATGTATATGCTTTATGAGAGATCCTCATAAAGCTTACCAAGTGCAGAGATTAGATAAAAGGACAAAAAACCTGTCATTTACTTCAACCCATCCAATCCTTAATCCAAAATATTCACCCAGTCACGCAAACGTCCATATCAAAGTTGACTTTTTCGAGTGCAAATTTTTATTGAAAATTGATAACCTTGAAATCTTTTCTCACTGACATCCAGCATGTTTTTTTCACGAAATAACACATCACTCTCCTTTCATCATAGTAATAACGTATGATTCAATGAAACCCGTTTTTCTTCACTTTACTTCTGTCAATGCTGCTTTTGTACATTATTACCAGTTCATCTTTCAACCTAGTCACACCATAAGTTATCCTTTCGTTCTCCCAAAAAAAATCTACAAAAATGATTATAAAAATTATATCATCTTTACTATTCTTTTTTAAAGTAGTTTTCTGGTATTTGGAGGCCCTCTACCGACAATTTATACCTCCACCTTTAAAATCCATTTCCGGGGAAACCATTCTTGTAACTGGTTGTTGTGGTGGAATCGGCAAAGAAATATGTCGTTATTTAGTTCAAAGTGGATCAAATTTAAAACTTGTGCTTTGGGACAGAAATCTTAAAGATATCCAGAAACTTTCCACTGAACTGGTATCCCTTGGCTCCTCCAATCTTCAAGTCTTTCCTTTCCAGGTTGACTTATCATCCAGAGAAAATATTGATCAAGTTTGCCAAAAAACCAAGGAAAGGGTTGGACCCATAACAATCGTGATTAATAATGCGGGTACCTCAGCCCCTGGAAACTTTTTGGATATCACCCATTCCCAAATTGAGAACGTTCTACAAGTTAATCTAATGAGTCACTTGTGGATTCTCCGAAATTTGTTACCGGATATGTTGAAAAATGATCATGGTCGAATTGTGAATATTTGTTCTATGGGTGGTTTAAGTCCGTCTGCGTATGGTCTACCTTATTATTCCAGTAAATTTGGAGTGAATGGGTATAGTGAGGCGTTGAAATGTGAGTTGTTACATGCGAATAGCAATGGAGTGAAAGTTAGCACGGTTTATCCATATTTTGTGAAGACACCGCTAATTGGTTCTTTGGAATGTCATCCGGAAAATAAGACAAGTTTGCCTAAGACGTACTATAATTTTTTGGAGCCGGAGGAAGTAGCTCAAAAAGCGGTGGATGGGATGAGAAGAGAATATGAATATATTTATTGTCCGAATGATATTCCTTTGGTTTTGTTGTGGGATTAGTAAGTCGTATTATTATTTCTTAAAATTAGATAAATTTTAGAAATATGTTGTAATTATTTTGGTATATTTTTAATTTTTAGCTTTACACCAATGAAATGGAGAAAGGCGAGAGGATGGCAACATTTAATCAGCTTGGTTTACACGGATCCTAAAGACATCAAAACTTTTACGAAAACTTATAAAGATGTGCTTGAGGAGAACCGGGAATGAATATATTACGCAGCATAAGAAAAAATAGCGAATTGTTTAAATATTCCATATTTATTTTAAATTTTTGTAAACTTTAAACACATTCAATCAAATTTATTTACATGTTTCAGATAAAATAAAGTGTACAGAATTTACAATCATTCAGATACATTTTTTTCAGATATTTTAAAATGAAAGTACATTTTAACTTTTACCAACCATGTTCAAAAATATATTAAATACTATAACAGCAAGATTATTATAGTAAAATTTGTCAACTATTCAAAAAAAATGAATGCATCTCAGTAAAAATAAAATGTTTCTTTGAAGTAAAGTTAGAGATCGATTGTTTCATCAGCTACTCAGAATATTATCATAAATGTGTACAATAATTTTGACCAGTTACTATTTTCACTTTAATCGACTTTAGTTGAAAATTACACAAATTTCTTGTTTTAAATTTCAAAAAAAAAATCAGGTCAAACTTTTCTTTCCCTTTTCCTGTTGACTTTCAACCCACTATACATTTCCTCAGATTTCAGTATACCTTGTGTAAACTGCCCTGAATATTTGAGTAAACCCATAAACGGTCACCCCAACAATGCCAATGAGCAACAATACAAATGCTGTTGACATTGTTGATGAACTCATACCCATTTCCTTTGCCTTGTCCATTTTCATTCGATCCAAGTTGTCTGAAAAATTATGCAGACGTCGAACTTCTTCCCGGATGCTTTAAAAGTAAAAAATCCAACTTTAATTTTTAACTTTTTCGATACGGTAATTAGTGTATTTTTTATCAACTCACTATCCAAAGTCGACAGAGTCCCACTGCTGTGTACACATCTGCTCCCTTGGCCTTTTCTTACGGCGTCTTCTAACCTTCCTCTTACTTCCTCCAGCAACTTGATTTTAAAATAATAACCCATCAAACTTTTAACTGACTTATTTTACGTAAATAACCAATTTATTTTAATAAACTTACCTGGATAACTAGTCGACATATTTAATCCACACAGAAAATTGTATTTTTTTAATCGACTTGTTTTTTCAGTAGAGGATTTTTGATGGATGGATGTAATGAGATGCCATACAGATAAAAAAAAAGAAATGCGAAGTTTTTCTGTGAAAAATAGATGAATCGGACATCTCGTCTTTGCACGATATGGAACGACCTGTTGGTTGTCTTAGAAACTGGGTAATAGAGTGAATGGGAATTAGTTCTCATTAAGCTGGACATTCCAATAATTTCATAATAGGCTATCCGCTTACAATCTCTTTTGTAATCTGCATGGAGCATTTAGCATGCATAAAAGGAAATATCACAACTACTCACTTTTCATCCAGAGAATATTTCGCGTTTTTATGGTATGCTATGTTAGGTAGGT
This sequence comes from Entomobrya nicoleti, assembly GCA_034695465.1. Lineage (NCBI taxonomy): Eukaryota > Metazoa > Arthropoda > Collembola > Entomobryomorpha > Entomobryidae > Entomobrya > Entomobrya nicoleti. The sequence continues at coordinate 13,766 of JAQFZG010001292.1, read as the reverse complement.
AGCATTTCATATTGATTTACCTACATAGCTTGTCTTTGTTCTGCTCTGCCTTCACCTCGTTTGCTGATATTGTCCATCCGACAAACATATATCGAAACAGGATAATACTTCATAGAAGCATTTGTATGTACTCTGTTTTTCATGTTGAGTCTATCTATTAAGTAAAGTAAGCGATTTAGCATCATATAAATTTTTCCTTTCATTTTTATTGCTTTATTGTCAATTCAGGATGGTAAAATATGAAGCACAATTGCAATAGATTTACACGTTGGTTCAGTTATCATAGCAGATGTATGGGAATATATTTATTTTTTGATTTAGTTTGCAAGGTCTACTTAAAGACCTTTTAATAGAGAAATTGAAAGAGCAAAAAATATATTCAACGGTAAAATCCACCTGAGTTTAGCCTAGATGCAGGCACTAACTAACCTAAAAATGGCTGTTAACTTTACAAGCTTTTGTCACAACTAGTTTAAATACAACACATATAGTATTGGTATGTAAAAATTCCTCGTTTTATGATACAAATATGCATGCATTAAAATATTTAATTATTCTTTACATTCTGGTGGAAAATACATAAATTAATGGTTTGTTCTATTAAAAAGCAATAGATTCTGTGTTTAAGTTTAGCAAAGATAAAACGTACCGGGTGAAATTGGGGTACGGTGCAACTTTGATTGTATGCATTTTTTTGGTATGTTAGGATAGATGTACATGCACGTTGTTTGTGCCTATTTCATCCACAGTTTACTAGCTTTGCACTGCAGAGTTTCTATATAGCAAGCAATGCAGACTTTTTTTATGGTATTTTTTTTATTCTGCTGCAGCTTGCTTGCTGTTCTTGCTGAACAAGTCGACAACACGTTACGTGCTAAACTAGATGAAAATATGTATAAGTTGTTGAGCTTTTATTTTATTTAAAAAAAATCTTTCACTTTATTTTAAATCCTTTGTTTTTTTTTCTTGAATACAAATGATTAACAAAAATGTAAAACAAGATGATATTTTACTAAATAGATATATTTACACTCGTTTTGGCTACATGTACATATAAATTACTTAAGCTTTTTGGTAAGATTACTAAATCGAATTATTAAAGTCCTGTTTTAGATAAAAACATATCATACATTTTGAATTTTTCATAAATAGTTTTTTCGAATTTCAATTTTCCCCATTTTTCACGTCAAAAAGTATGAAATAATTACAGTGGCTTTAAAAAATGTGTAAAAATTATCATGAATAACAATTATTAAAATGACTTTGTGAAGATACATTATGTTATGAATACTATTTATGTATTTAACAATTTCTACTCCAAACAATGCTGAGTAACACATTCACATTGAAGTATAGTAACGAGTTATCCTATAAATTACCAGACTAACCAACCCCATCAACAAAAAGCCAATCAAGGTTGAAACTGCGGGATCACTGATGCCACCAGATGATATTTTCTTGCCTTTGTTTCCTTCCATTTGTACAGCCAATCGTCTCAGCCTTTCCGATTCTTCATATAAACTGAATGAAATACTTTATGCTAGCAAAGCCAACACAACAACTTTCTAATTCAATTCGTTTATTTAAACTCACTATTTTATTTTCTCTGCTTCCCATTTTTCGTTGCACCTTTCTTTTGCCTTTTGCCAATGATGGATTTCCTCCACCAAAGGATTCTCTGTATAAAATTTTACATAGCTAAAAAATTAGCAGTTTTATATATTTGTGAATTTTGTTGTTTAAGTATCTTACCATTATCCACTATTGACATATTGACATAATTGACAATTAAAAATAAAACAAACTTGTTTTTATTTACCTGTAAGAAATTAACAAGTACTGCAACAAGATACACTTGGATTCTTGAAGAAGAGAAATATGATGCTAAAGAAAAGAAGATGAGAAGATGTAAGCAAACAACAATAAAAGAATAGGATTGTCGTTACTGCACGATTATAAACGACAGGTTGATTTTCTTAGAATTTGGAAGTCGGATGTCTTTCAAGTAATTTATCGATTATGTGATACGCAATTGTACAAATTTATGTGTAATATGTAAGTCCAACATTTTTTTTACATTTTGATATGATCGTATCTGATCATGCATTTCTGAGATAATGCCTGTGTGTATATATATCAGTAACGTGAGATGAGTAAGTATTAAATATGAAACTTTTTTGATAGATATACTTAATGCAGTAATAAATAATTTAGAGAGTTTTTATGCATATTTTTATTTTTTATAATTTTACTTTACAACTTTGATCATGTTAAACGATGGCCCCAAAGATCAGTTGAATCTGAAATACAAACAATACAAAAAATGCTCACTGCGTTTAATAATATCTCCTTGAGTAAACGAGATGCTCACTTTTGTTTTGCTGATAATGTACCCTGCTTATAAATCACCAGGACAGGCAAGCCAGGTAAAACACTTGTATATTTGGGGTTTTTAGCCTCGTATTATATGCTCTGGAGAAGCTATCATCATTATTATTATATATTAAAAAATGGCATGGCGTCAGTAAGCTATACATGCATACGTAATTTTCGTTTAATGAATTTCAAATAAAAATAACAATAATTCAAGGTATGCATCAAGTTATTCATCAATTAATACTAATTACATAAAATGATCAATTGATTTGAGAACACTGCTAAGATATATGTATAACTGATTTTAAAAGTGTACTTTTTTAAAGTCGTTATCTAAAAAACATTATACAAATATAAATAAATTGTTAAGCTATTCATATTAACTTGCAATTAATTGTGCGGACTCTTAAATAATAGACCATTCAACTTATCAAAACTTTAGTAAGAATGGAACATATCTTTTGCATTTGAGACATCTTTCAAGTACCCTAAACACTGTTCCCAAACTTTGACAGACAGACAACTTTGAATACGCAGTTAATGCGCAAAATCGGTTGCAAAATATATTATCCTATATGGTCAATTCTAAACCATTTCAATTCATTATTTAATAATTAAGTAACGGTATATTTTTGATAATATGTGTAATGATGTAAGAAAATTATATTCAAACTTTACGTTTTGACGACTGCACTTCAGTGCTGACTATGTTAACTTTTAAGCTTTAATTATAAATAATATTAGTTTGGATAGAATATTGGCCTAACAAAGCTTGTAAAAAGTGAAACTATTTGCCAATAAATTGATGCAATTGAAAGTTAAATGTTTTGATGGAGTTTTCTTATATCGTCACACATCCCCATCATTTAACTGTAACTCCACAATAATAATATTTTTTTGTAATGGGTATGTCAGTAGCTAGAATATTACACGAGCGTTCCTTAGGTACATATGATAGGTCACAAACAATGTATGATATACAATATCTGTATGGGACAATTTTAAATATTAGGGTTTTTACATACAGCCACTACACAAAATTGATAAATTCAATTTATAAGCTTAAAATTAAAAGTTTATTTCAGGAAGTTAAAATAAGTTTATTTATTGTATTCATAAACAAAATCTCTACCTTTTCGGTAAAATGAAACTGAAGAACTTATCAAAGAAATAATTCAAGTCACAACCCGTCATCACAAATAAAGTGAAAAGAAATCCATACGTCACTGAAAAGACATAGTTCCAGAAAAATATCCCATCGTCTTCATTATTATTATAATGTTCAACTTCCTCCAAAATTAGTCGAAGTCGGTGCAGCTCGTCGAACATTCTATTTGCAAAACAAATCAGTATAAATTTATTACTATGTTTATTTCACCATACATTTTAACTAGTATAAATTTAAACAACTCACCGTTTTTCTCGGTCCCGCTCTTCAATGTATCGTCGTCTGTTGCTTGAACGATCAGTATTGTTAATTCCTGAATTTCCTACACAAGAAAAAATCCAAACATAAATATTTTCCAGGTCCATTTTTAATTGTTAACGAAAAACTAAAATATTTAAAAAAAAATGTTACCTGGGTTATTAGTAGCCATCGTTGTTTTTTTAATTTTAAAAGTATTTGGTGTTTTATTATATTTTATTATTGTATCTTCAGTACAATAAAAAATCTTTCACCGTACTAACAAATCTTGGACAGAAATCTGTTCATGACGTACAAAAAAAGACACTTGAGATAGAGATGCTATGGGAAATCGGAGCGTCGCTTTTGCACGATAAGAAACGATGTGTCGGTTGTTAAAGAAGGTGTTGTTGGGTGGAAACCGTTTCTCATCAAAACCGGACAACACAATATCATTATTTTTTGGAACTGTGTATTTCTTATTGATCTTTTTTGTATGAAACTTACAGAAAAGTATGCTACTAGCAATCTCAGTTTATCACAAAAAAATCTTTTTTCTTTTGATCGCAGAGGAAATTGGGGTGATATGAATGAATGACAGTGATTTCTCTTTAGTTTAAGGTCATCAATAATTGCGTAGAAATTATCAAGTTGTCGATTGGTTTAGACATAAGTTAAAAACGAAGTAAAATAAATTCAAATGTCATATTTACATTAATTTTCCTGGAAATGAGTGATGGTTGTCTGGAGAATTTCCCTTTTCTTAGCTTATTAATTTTTTTGACAGAGAAAAGATTATTTGCTTTGCCACCTTATCAAGTAAAATTTGGCTTTAGGATAAACGACGAAACAAATCGTGTTATCGTTATATCAACGACAAGGATAGATCTGTATTTGGCTTGTTGCTTGTTTGGATAGATTGTAAACTCAGTGTGCTCACGTCTTTAATTCCATTATATTTTGGATGCTTGCTACTTTATACCTACGACCAGTGTATATCTGAGGATGTATTTTTTTATTAAATCGAGAATGATATGATGTAACAACATATCTTACAATTTGATCTATAATTTTGCAAAGAGGAGAGCAAAAAATACATACAAGTATAAAAAAATGAGTAATTTGTATCTATTTATTGCATAGATCTCACAAAATACTTGCCATTTGTAAAATATATTTATATCAAATCATCCAAACTTTTGGGCTCAAAATATTAAACTCTTTACAAAAACAAATTGAGTCGGTGTTATAACCAGATATTCTTTTAATTGAGGAATTCTTCCTTCATTCTTTTCTTTTTCAAATTGGTCTGCTGTTACGAAATCGCTTTAGAATAATTCAAAAGTAATTAAAAGAAAGGCGTTATTTTTTGTGACGCTTGTGGTGTAACGAAACTAAATTGACTTTTTTTTAAGTTGATCGGGTTATAATATGTAGGTTACTATGATAAAGATAAGAATCCTATTGATTTTTAGCCTACTAGGTCGAACCACATGTCATGTGACATATCATTCGAAAATGTTTTTCATTCGCAACACCAACGATCATCATCAGTATCATGTTTTGCATTATGTCAGTTTCTTCGTATTGCTAGCCATTACAGCGTGATTCAGTTAATTTGATTAAATAAACTTATAATTTTTTATCGCTACAGTCATACTACTTGGTCATTAAATTGAAATCTCTTTGTCAGTGAGTTTGTTTATACAAATAATGTTCACCTTGTAAACTATCATGTCATCGGAGCATAATTTAAAGTTTTTTTTTGTAAAACTTTAAATGATATGGAATTTTTCCCAAAAAAAATGAAGGCCTTTTAAATTTAAAAAGTGACAAATGTGCATAAATGTTAGCTTAAGATTGGGACGAGATCATTTAACAATTTAATGCACAAATCATTTGGTAATCTTTAAAAGTGAAGTGAGCTACAACAAAAACAGACCAATTAGCGAAAAAAAAGATAATTTTTGTTTTCCAAGGTCTTTTAAGTAATTAAATGAAAAAATACATTACAAATTATTGTTAGCACTTTGTAAATAATTTGGAATTTAACTTTAATTCATTAAAATAATGGTTAGATCTAAAAACGTACTAAAAATAATCACCACATTTAATCTTTCACAAATAAAAATGTCGTAAATGGTCCAATAATTTAATAAGTCGTACCAAACCACCATTCATTTTGTCAACTCTTATTCAACCAAGTACAAAACCACTAATTTCAAGTGTTCGTTGAACAACTAAATTACAATAAATTGTCTAGTAAAAATGCTGTCGGAAAGATGCTGTTGGGTTTTGGGTCATAAAACGATTTTCGCTTGGGCACTGTTCTTTTTACTACTCGTACTGGATATGACAGGTATGAATTGTTTTTTTTTTGCATAAAATACTAAAACCTGTTAACAAATCTTTATGTATCTATGTAGCGACAGGAGTTGTCATAAAGTTTGCCAAATCGTGATGGCAACATTATCAGACACGGTTGGAACAAACTAAAACACTTTACATAAAATTACATTACGTTCCTCTTTTTTATTTCGAATTTACTAGACGGACAGCGAGATGACGAGGTATCAGAACGGGACGCGTGCAGCAAGTTATGTGGCCAGTTTATGGACGACAAAAGCCCGGCCGAGCAAAGAAGACAGAGCTGGAAGGCTACACCAGTTTCAAAAGATTTTAGACCGACCCCCTACATTCGAAATCACCAACCAACTGGACGCTTCATGGAATCAGATGATAGGCCAATTCACTACATGGACAAAAGACACAAACTCCACAACAGCTGGAAGAACGTAAAGACCGTGGGAAAAGATTTCAGGCCTACTCCATACGTAGGTTAAATATAAGAAATGAATAAGTTTATTAACTGTTTATAAATATTTTGTTGACGGCCAAAGCTTAATAAAACAAGTCATGTCAAGCCATGAAGAAAACGAGTAGATAAATCTGAATGATGACAACTGACAACCCACGATATGGAATGACATGTAATCTTAATCTGATATCGGCATCTGTAATCCATGAAACCGTTAAATGACCGTTACTCCACAACTATTGAGTTTAAGGCCATGGTGTCTTGACAAAGTTTGATCACAATAGATTTATCTATTGATTGGTGCAGTAAAAAAATCGCCTATTTAAAATGCATGTAACCGTCAATTGACCGTTACTCCTGTACCGATTAGGCTGAAAATGTCTAGCGATTGACCTCTTGACCTGATAAGTCTATGTGCCAAGTTTGAAGAGAATCGGTTGAAGGATGTCCAAGTTAGATCGCACGCGGACGGACAGACAGACAGACAATCAGACAGACAAACAAACTAAAATTATAACTACGATAAATCGTGATTTATCTACGTAATAATAAATAGTACTTTTTGACATTTGGTTTCTGTGAAACTTCTCGGCAGATAAATTGTATGGCATTACCATGTATGCATAAAGTTCGATTATAAACACGACCCGTTATTTTGCATTATCATCAAATATTTTTAGATGAGTATAGTTACATTAACAGAAAACATAAGATTAATTGCATACACGAAAGAAGAAGCACAAAAATTCAACATTAAACAATTTGTTTTAAAGCTGTTTTTATTTTCGCGTAAAAGGAACAAACGAAAATTGAGAATGTGCCGTGCTCAAACCTGCTTAATATCAATCTTTTTAATGAATATTTTTTTATTGCATCTACGCAAAACAAAATCTATGCACAATCAGCTGCCTACACCAAGCTACATATTTATTCACTTTCTTGTGGTATAATGACTTTTTTGAGATTCTGATATTATTGACTTGAGTAATAAAATCCTCAATAAACTAGTTTTTAGGCACACCGATTTCACTTTAATTTTTCTTTTGTCATCCTTAAGTGACATGTATTTTGAATTTATATCAAATGTGCTTCAATGTTAAGCCAAAATAATCATTCGAAAGCTAATTTTTCGTCATTCAATTGTTAAACATGCATAATGCCACGTCAATTGCCAAACAAACGATTTTTTTTGGTGTGATGTGAAAGGAGTGAGTTGATATAAAAGTTGGCAAGATAAAATTTGTTCGTGGTGGGAAATTTCATCGAAAACATAAGCAAAACGTCTACCTGGCTGGCAGATTTCTTGGAGGTAGGACACCATTGTTTACACGCATGCTGCCACACCACATATTAAGGTCTATCCGTACTGCCACATGTACACTTTCGTCCTCGCTACACACTCCTACTTGTGTAGCTATGTGGCACTGGGGTTCTCCATACTGCCACACATGCTGCCATATTTTACATTCTGTCACCCAATACTCTCACACTTTACATACTTCTACCCAATGCTGTCACATTTTTTGTTCTGTCACCCAATACTCCCATATTTACGTACTGCCAACTATTTAATACTGTCCCATTTTACATGGTACCACCAATGTTGCCACATTGCGACCACATAACAGTTATGTGTGAGTCTACGCTGACTGATGTTAGCAAAATGTCAACTATTGGCGAGGCAAAGGAGAAGCTGGGGATCGAGTACCTGTAACATCGTCCGAGGTTAGGAATCGAGGGTTTCGGTGGCACACAGGTTATTTGTAGTGGAAATGTTCGTGCACGTCGTGCAGGAACTGGCCCTTTCTAGTTAATCAATAAAAGCAAACAACTCAAGCTCTTATTTTTATGGCTTTGTGAGTGTTTAAAAATGAATTTTATAAATTAAGTCACAAATAATGAGATATAGCAATGCAATCTCTAAACACAGTAAGTTTCTTGGTGAAATATTTTTTTTAAATAAATAAATCATGTAAACAAGAGTTCAAATGTGCCAGAAATCATTTTACATGTTAATAAGAAAGCCGACTTTGTAGGTGTTTTAAAGTATATTTTAAAAATTTGTCCTATTTCAAAACTTTTAAGTTTTAGACCATGGTTTCTTGACAAAGTTCCGTCAGCATACATTAAACTATTGATCGTTTCAATTCATGTTTTTGTCCATAAAAAAGTAAAATAGCCATTAATTTGCTGTTACTGCTAAACCGTTCAACCGGTTTGACACAAAATCATTTTATGTCAGTTGGTCGAGGCATTTGGATGCTAGAGAATTCACAACATTTGATTGACAGACTTTTCATTCGCTATCAACAAGTCATCTTATAAAGTACCATTCTGGCATGTAATAATCTAAGTTGGATAAAAAAATGCAGAATATGTAACCATATCAACTTTTTCCTATCACTTATTTCGTATAAAGTAAATCAAATGTACCTTCAAAAAGCGTAGCGCACACATGATGCTTGTGTATGAAATACAAGTGAAGGCCAGCGTTACTGCACTTCAGTGCAGTAAAAGAAAAGCTCGACGCCACACAACCAAATAATATACAAAAAAAAATATCCAAGAAAAAAAGTCTCCAAGAACAGATTGTTACCATTTTTGTATGAAATATGCCAAAACGTCTACACTATTAGAAAATTCTGAAAAATATTCGAAAGCGTGTAGGCATTTTCAGCAGATTTATATAAATATATATACTTCATATATATTTGGGTGACAAAGTCAGTTATATTCTGAAATGCGCACAGTAACGAACCAGTGACGTTTAGATTTCTATTTGACTCTGTGTCTTGCGTTCATTAATTTTTTCCAATATGTCTCATTTACATTTTCAGTTTTTAAGTTTGGCGTTGTTCCTCCTCTATTGTCTGGGGAATTGTAATAAAATTGGTGGGCATCCCAACGCGAGAATGCCGGATCAAAGCAAAACAAAAGGAAGTAGGCCACAACCACCCTCTTCAATATTGGATAAACAAGGACACAAGACGATTGTTGGAGGCAGACCTGCTCGAATAGGCGAAGCACCATACCAACTCAGTTTACGTCATAACGGTGATCACGGCCAATAGGACGGCATCTAGCACTCACAGCAGCACACTGCGTTGTTGACATGAAAACAAGACAAGTTGTAGATCTAGACGAATTTCGTGTAGTTGCAGGCTCCATTGTTTTTAACGACACTGAAAAGCCAGTACAGACATTGGGCGTTCGACGCATACAAGTTCACCATGATGATGATCAACGCACATTGCGTAACGACATTGCACTTCTAATTCTCGATGGATTTTTCTGGACCGATTCAGTTGTACAACCAGTAAAGCTACCCAGTGATACACAGGCATACAACGGGGATTTAATTCAAGTCTCTGGGTGGGGAAACGTGAAGCAGTTTCCTCATATTATCCCAAAGTTTCTTCAGATATCCATACTACCAATAATCGACCAGCAAACATGTGATGAGATTTACACTTCCAACTATATTTATAGTTCTAGCTTGTGTGTTGGCTATTCTGACGGAGTTGGAGCGACTTGCAATGGTGATAGTGGTGGTCCAGCAGTTGGCGATATCAGTGGCACTGACTCATTTTCTAACAGAAATAATTACGTATTACTGGGTCTGGTCAGTTGGGGAAGTAGTAAGTCACTAAACTTATATATTAATCTATGCAAAAAAATCTTTTGTTTTATGTCGATAATTATTTATTTATTTATATCTTTCCACAGAGAACTGTTCGGAACATAACATGCCCAGTGTGCTTACGAGAGTGCCATTTTTTAATAGCTGGATACGTAAAGAGGCAATAATCAGCGACGTTTTCAACCTTTGGATTCCACAGTCTAAATATCGAACTGAATTTTTAAAACCATAAAATGAGAAATAAGTGTAATTTGTATTCAGATAGGTTGTTGTGACTGTATATTTTATGTTTATTCCATTTTTGATTACTTCATAGTGGAATTATTTACGATTAAATAAATTCGTTTGTATAGCATATGAATGTGAGAGCATAAACCCTCTGATAATGTTTTTTTAAACCTTATAAGAGCACTAAAAGTTGTAGTGTGGAACTTTCAAAATTATATGATAAGAAAAGACAAATCTATCGCAAAACACCAAACCTGTAAATCGTGTTTTATAAAAATACATTTTTGTGCTATCAAAATCAAAAACATTGAATGCTCAAAAAAAATTGTTTTATACGTATTATCATTTGTGTCGGTGCATAATCAATCATTTTTGTAAGCCTTCCAAGAGTGCATGTTTCAGATATATTTCAAAAGTATTGATGTGAAGTGTATAATATACATATGTATATAAACTTATTTGTAAATTTTAAAAGGTTAGATATTATTTCTCGTATTAAAAATTTCGATTATGAAATATATTCGTTCATATATTAATTATGTATGTTTATGTACATTGTTTAATAAGCAACCGTTAAAAATTTGTAAGAAATTTTGCTAATATTTAAAAGTTAAAAATGCTAAAAATTCAATAGCAATGACAAGGTAGGTAGCAATATGAATGATAAGTGTGCTTTGTCGTTGAGAAACGAGTTAGGGTAAAATGCGAGAAAATAATAGGTAGTAAACGAAAAGTTAGTAAGTGGGTAATGAACAAGTCAAAACGAATTTATTTAACAGGGATAAAAATGATACTTCAAAATGTCTACAGTGAATTGGGCAGAATGCACCGCAAAGGTCAGAAAGTTAGTGGGCCCCGAGCACCGTTCGTCTTCTTCTCTTTATAGCTTAGCTCGGAAGGAAAAATTACACAGAAAAGTTGAGAACATTCTGGATAAAATATTACAAAGGAATTATCCATTAGAAAATTAGAACATTAAAATTAATTTAAACAAAGAGAACAAAGTTCAGTTCAAAGTTCAGTGCAAAGTTCATACATGTTTCAGTCAGAGTAATCATCTTATTCTACTTAAAATAGCATAATTCAATAAGTTACTAAACTCAAATTTCAGCTTCTAACAACAAGACTAAGACATTTGTATAATGCACTTGCATACAAATCATATTTGACATAAAAAGAAACGTAAATTTACATTATGACAAAAATCGAACATGAAAAGAAAAGGAAAATCTATTCATCAAAAATATCAACTAAAATCAATTCACAACATACATGCTTGACAAAATACGGTTTGTTTTTCCATCCAAAATTTTAATCGATCTTCTACTGCATATATTTACAACGCTGGCTTGAATATGCGGGGGTGATTTGGGTTTGGTGGGCCTTGCTTTGGTGGAGTAGATGTGCACTTTGGGGTCGGCTATGACTGCTTTTATGCACTTATCTGTTGGGGATAAGAAGGGAGGGGATGCTGGACTTATCTGTAACTCAATTGGTAGATTTTTGATAATTTCGATTGTTAGTTTTACTGATTTTAAACATTCAAACTAATGAACCGGGAAAAATAAATGTACAGCAATGTTCCTAACTGAACAAAAAAAGGGAGATAACTACGAGAGGACTTGGCAGAGCTGACCACTTGAACCAAGTCTAGGAAAGGGTGGCGCGACGCTTCGCCACCACTTCCTTTCCGAATTTTGACCAACGTCATGATAATTTTGTTTTGAACGACACTTAACCAAAACCAAATCTTTGAGCGACGACACTTAGCAAAATCCCGTTTTTTCATTAACGACATTTCGCCAAAAAATTAATTTGGTGAAGAACACTTGACCAAATCAAAAAATATGTCATTTAGCCACAAAAATTATTGGTAAGTTACAAAATTTCAGACAACGTTGGCATTGTATAGCGTTGTTCTCGACAATTCAGGCTACCAAACATGCCATCCTCATATTATTGACGCTGGCGACGCGAGAATTTTCTGGTCGGATTATGGTATTCACATTCTGCATGTAATTTGTATTCACATGGCTCATTAGAAAACTCCTTACATTTGCTTCTAATATATTCTAATATGAGGGCAAGTAACGACATACTTAATACACGCAAGCTTCTTTAAGCCATAGGGGAAAGTTAAGACTTGGTTGGGGGCAAGTTGACATGTTTTGGGTCAACGCTACGTAAACTTTTAGATGGCAAAAAAAAGTTTAAAAAATAATAATATTTGTGAAGGCCTTTTTGTTAATTTATTTACATATGTATGGGAACGTTTTATGAACACTTGTATTTTAACTGGCCACCAACCATTAGCACACGACATCGCTCGTTTTGCTACTGATTTCTTTCTACATTTTGTTGCCGCTATAGACAAAAGCTACCAAACAATATTTATTAAACAACTGTGAGCTTATCATGTTTGTATGTCGGTCTGTCTGTCGGTCACCACGATAACTTAGAAACGTGTTGACCGATTTTAGTCAAATTTGGTATGTGGGTTACTTTGATCGAGGACAAGAACATGATTGATTTTTATACCCCTAGGCCAAACCTTAAAGATAAAGCAAAAGTTCAAAGTTTTCAACTTGTATATAGTGTGCATTTTAATGGCCCAGTTTATAGCTCATAAAACATGTGCCGCTTTAGGTCAAGGCAACCATATGGTCAAAATTTGCGATATCGAACTTATGTCATGTGACATATTATTCGAAAGCCTTTTTCATTTGCAACAACAACGATCTTCAGTATCACGTGTCCCATTAGTTCAACTCGGTCGTTATGATAGCTTTTACAGCGTGGTTTATTTATTAGGATTAAATGAATTCATAACGCTTTTTCGCTGCAGTCATACTACTTGGTAATTAGATTAAAATCTCTTTGTCAGTGCGTTTGTGCATGCAAATAATGTTCAACTTGTATACTACTAGTTAGGAGGCCCGTAACAGAATTTCGGGCAGCTGGAAAAGGGTAGGGATCTAAGCCCAACCCATTTCCCATTTTCCACTTTTTTCTCACTCAACTCAGTTTCTGCGTGCCCTTTCCCTAACCTTGATCCAGTTTCTAAATCCCTCCCTTTTCCTAACCCCAACCTACTTTCTAACCCCACCTGAGGACAGGTCAAAACTTAATTGCTACCTCAGATTCAAATAACGCATCTCAAATTACCCACATGTTTCAAGTTTCAGCTTGCTAACCTGCCATTTGTACATTTTGGAATTCCCTCTGGTATCAGGAAAGGTCCAAGCTTAAATCTGATTTAAGATTAAATTTTAGCATCTCAAATCATCCACACGTTCCTA